>CANYBF010138100.1:0-48231 GCA_948192965.1 Dalechampia spathulata | reverse complement strand
AATAAATAAAGTATTTATTCGATAATAGTTATGTTATTTTTATTTAATTAACATAATTAATGAAATTAAATTTAAAAAGGATTATATTATAATTGTAAATTAATCTAAACTTCTTGTTCTAAATTAAATTAAGTTAAATTAATTTCATCTCATCTAATCAATAATATCAATAAAAATAATTATTCTATATAATTAATCTAAATTATTTTTAATGTAATTAAATTAATTCTAATGATATAAAAAATTAAACTAATATTATACTAAACACTAATTCAATTAAACTAAAAAATTAAATTAAATAATATAATAAAATTTAATTTAATTTTAGCCCCCCTACCCCACAACCCCCCGCCCCCCCCCCCCGCGCCGTGTGAGCCGGGGCTTCAGCCCCCCTGGTTCCGCCTATGGTTCACCATTTATTTAGAATTTTTTTTATTATATTATTATAATTCAGAATATCTTGTCGGCTGGTCGGAGACAGACCCAGAGTGGGCTGGATGCCCAGGTCCTTACCTTCCTGATAGTTGAATAAATTTTAACAAATTACTAAAATAAAAATAATTACAAATTATGATTAAAATGATATACCTCAAAATGTTCATCAACAACGCCATACTTAAAGTGGACAGCTCCCAATTTCTTCAGGCTGGAATCTCTAACGGTAACTTTGCCAGCTTTCCTTAGTTGAACTGCTGATTCACATGTCTGCAATGGTTTCCATATTAACAGTTTCCCATGCTATGATCCCCCGTATATTTTTATATAGAAATGTTCGAATAACATACCATGATGAAGACAGACATGGCATGGGGCTTGAGCTTTTTGTTCTGCTCAATAGGGACATTCGAGTCTCTCAAGAATGAGAACATCTTCTTGGCCGATGGTGCAATCTCAAATATTCTGCCATGGCAAAACACCATACGTAATTACTGATCAAGAAGATAAGAACATTAATGGAAGAAGAAATAAGAAGAAGAAGAAGAGAAATGGCACGTTACTTCAAGAAGAACTTAAGGCCCAATTCAGCAGAATTCTTCTTCATTATGTTCCATGACTTGACCACCAGAGCTTCTTGCTCTTCAGTGAAACTCTTCAATTCCAGGGTACTCATATTCGTATCCTGTGTTTACTGACAATTAGCAGATGATTCTTGGAGCACTAATGGTTTTGGTTTGATTTCTTTGAAAGATTATAGCATTTATATACTGAAATAAGATTAACTCTTGGTGGGTTTGGAAAGCCATTTCGATTTTCATGTTTTCTGATGTATACAAGAAATTCTTATCCCTCTGTGGCCTGCCATGTTGATTTCATAAATTAATCAATTTATGGGTAATACACATCCTTTTTATTACCAAATATCACAATTAAATTGATTATTTTATCATAATTAATATAGATATTTAATAAAATTCAACATATATGATAATTATTTAATCCGATCCCTCTCCGGGAAAACCTTGTGCTCCGCTGTTTGAAAATGTGCTGCAGTACGTGGTTTTCGCTGTTCAAGTTGAATGCAGTACGGCGGCGGCGTATTGACCCGAGTCATATTACTTAGTTCAATGGACCTAACCAAATCAAATTCCACTTTCATATCTTCTACATATAAAGGTGGTTATATATCTTATTAAATAATTATATTTTTTTTGTTAAATACTTGTTTATAATTTTTTATTTGAAACATTTAATGTTTGATGCATAGAAATTTTATTTATCAAATATTTTAATGTATAATAAAAATATATTTATATTTTAAGTTAGGATAAGATGTATTTTTATTTATATGGTCGTTAACAAGAAATGAATAAAGATTTATTATTATAAAAATATAAAAAAATTTATGAAAATGATATAAATAAATCCTTTTTCTAAATTTTAAATTGAGTGATGTGAGTAATTATTAAAATTTTGATATAAGTAAATTTTTTTTCTAAATTTAAAATTGAAAGATGTGAATAATTATTAAAATTTATTGATGTAGATATAATTTTAATTATAATATTCATCAATAGTAATAAAGAATTATCTTAATTTTATGTTTATAATTATTATTGACAAGTTTGAAAAAGAGACTTAAGTGTATATTTTGTTGATTTTTTATATGTATTTGCTACTCCTCAAATGAAAGCTTATTTTTTCTCTAAATAATAATATTAAATATAATAAAAATAATAATAAATAATAATATTAAATATAATAAAAATAATATTAAATAATAATATTAAATATAATAAAAATAATATTAAATAAAAAATATAATTATAATATATATAATATATATATAAATAAATAATATAAAATAAAAATATATATATATATATAGAAAATATATATTATATTAATGATGACAAAAATAAAAATCCAGATCTCTTCAATTCCTTAGGAAGTAATTATACGATTGTATTACAATTTAAGTTGATGTGAACTCATTTCTTTCTTGATTAATTATTCATAAACAATGTTATACTGCGAGGCGCAATGTGGGAAGATGCTACCAATCACATCTTCCAAGGCATGAATTTGGAAAACTGGAGATTAGTTTGGAACAGTTCTACCAGGTAACCGTAAGTACTTGGAGAAGACCGATGGAGATTAGCAGCTTAATGCAGCCTAACCACTCTTAATATTGACCAAAACCACCATTACAGATGGAGATTAGCAGGGTAGTAATGGATTAAGAAAACATGATCATGGTAATCAATGAAAACAATTCATTTTTCCTAGGAAGGAGTCTTCATTTCATTTTTGATAGCAGCAGCCAACTGGTCATAAGCTTCTGCCCATGCATTCTTCATCTCAGGTGACCACATTTCTGGCACGGCTTCTTTTATGGTTTCAAGCAACGCAAACTTAGTCACCTGTATTCATCAACAGAATTGTAATATTGCTTAATTCCTTGTACAGATCCGTAACATGGATTCAGCCTGATCAATTTTATCAAAAGAAAAAAGAAAAAATGTTACTTCAAAATGTTCATCAACAACCCCGTATTTGAAATGGGTGGCTCCTAAATCCTTCAGGGTTGATTCTTTCACGGTGACCTTGCCAGCCTTCCTAAGTTGCACTGCTGATTCACAGGTCTGAACTTACAGACAACAACAGTCTGCATTATTCAAAAGCTAATTGTACCAGGCAGATAGTAACACGTTAGAGATGTATGTGAACAAAATATACAAACCATAACAAAGACGGTCATGGCGTGAGGTTTAAGCTTTGGATTCTGCTCCACTGGAACATCAGAGTCTTTGAGAAATGTGAAGAGCTTCTTTGCAGATGGTGCAATCTCAAAGATTCTACAAAGTTCAGACGAGCCCGCTAGCGGTTAAAGTAAGCTATCTAGAAAAGAGTCGTTAAACTGACTTATTTGGTTAAAATTCAGACAATGAAGTGATGAAAAATGATTACTTTAAGAAGAATTTAAGACCCAATTCACCAGCGTTTCCCTTCATTGACTGCCATGATTTGACAACTAGAGCTTCCTGCTCTTCTGTAAATGCACTCACTTTTAATCTTCCTCTCCTGTCAACACCTTCACATTTACGCAAAAATTGTGCCATCATCTGCTAATTAGATAGGAAAAATATATATCTAACCCAATGGGTATCACATTTTCCAGGTTTTAAAATTATATCAGCAAAACCAAGTCAGAAGGAGGAAATGGTGGCGGCTGATCTAATCAAAAGCACTCTAAAATGTGACCATAGGAAAACAAAAGAATTGTGCTCAGAGCAGGAAGCAAATGTCATACATAGGGATGCCAATAATGAGAAAAAGGGATTATGACAAAGTGATTTGGCATTACTCGAGAAATGGCAGATATGATGTTAAGTCAGGCAATAGGCAACAAAAGCAAATAGATGACAGGGAAAGATTAGGTCAGGTTCGTCAACCCATTAAATATTCATGGAATGATTGTTGAATCTGACTCTCCAGTGGTAGTAAATAACTGTACCAGACACAATGAAGACACCCCTAGGAGACAGTTACCGTAATGGATGAAGTAAAAAGTCTGCTTTTAAGATGTGATGATGCAGAGGTTCATCATATAAACGGAAAGGCCTATTCTGCAGCGGACTGGCTGTCAAGAAATCCGTTTCTGTTGCATAATCTAGTAAATGTTGTTTGTAAACCAAAGCAATTTCAAGATTCTTATTAGTGAATATATCTTCTTCCCATTTGCAGTAATGAATATTTTCATTATTCTAATCAAGAAAAAACCCAAGATGCGAGGAACACGAGAGAGAAAGGAAAGGGAAAATTACAGGTGGAAACTTTAGGGTTTCTGCAAAGAAGTTCAAGTGCTGATCCATCTCTCCTGACCCATGACAACTTCAAAGATTGCTTGTGAAAGAGTGTGGAGCTATTTCTTCGGATTACAGAAGCATTGGCAACATCTCTTCTACCATGGTTATTGATGTTTGCAGCTGTATCGGAAAAGACGGGAGGATCTGTGATGTAATCTAAGTATGAAGCAGAAGTGAAAAGAAGAGAAAATAAAAGGAAAAGATACCGACCTGCAGAAAGAAGCATGGCAGAGCCTGAAGTGGGAGTGTTGTAATTCACGACAGTCATGACGAGCTATGCGGTTGATTGATCACTTCCCTAATCAAACTAACGATTTTTTTTTAACAACTCTGAAATACATGCCATCGGACAATATTTATTTTTATATTTATTTAAGTGAGAATTGAGTTGACCGTGCTTGAACAGAGAAATGAACCTTTGAAGGTGCAATGGAGCCAACTTAGTATATTTTATGATCAAGTGGTTGCCTTTTCACTTTCTTTGATGCATGAACCAAGACAGTGAATTGGCGAAAAGGTAATCACCGTGTTGGACTTAATGATCCAAGTATCAGCGCTTGCTTGCTATTTGATATCAAAACAGTGGCATTGAAAGAGAATCTGAACCATTAGAATTCATTGATGATAAACATACTTCGGGAAAGGGGGAGGGCGGCCCTGCGTTTTGCAAGGTGGCCGCCGTATGAAGAGGTTGCACATGTAACAAGTTCGAATTGAAACAAAAACTCTGGGCCATAGGATCAAAATCCTCGTCACACCGTATAATGAATAAAAAAAGATATACAACACAAGAAGAGAAATAGCTCGTGAAAGGAAAAACCTAAAAAGAACAAGATAAACATGCAATACCAAATTAACCAGACCCGTAAAGTACATCTGGCTTGGAAGCCCCTGATTCAAAAGGAATTGCAACCCTTTCTTTCACGACACATCGAGCTTCTCCGTCTTCCAGTAGCAATATTTTCCCAGGTGGGCATTCTCTGTTTCTCCCTTCTTTATTTTTGGATTGATGAAACATGCCCGTAATAACTTTTTTCCCAAGTTTAGGTTCAAAACCGGACAAACTTAACACAGATAACACACCAAGAACAGTAATCACCGTCTTAGCTGCCACGCCAATTACGTTTCCCAGACCCTTGCTCGAGCTTTCAGACATGTTTTCTGCCTGATTCCCATCTGACTGATTGAGATTCTTCTTTGCTTCACCAGTGATAACTCCATTCCTTGCAGGCTTACGTGTGGAAGGGTACGGAAGATGGCGATTGTCCACAACTAGGGACTTCGGAGGGTGGCTTGGATAAGGAGGAAGGAAAAGATCATTGTTGTGTTCAACTGTTTCGCCAGCAAATGCAGAAGCTTCCTGTATTACTTCCAACTCTTGCCCTTTGTACTCCTTTAACTTGTTCAATAGCATTTTGCGACTATGTTCGATCTCACTGAGGGCAACTTCTCTTTCATAACGTTGCTGTTGTTGTAAAGCCTGGCCATGATGAGAGGTAGGAATTTAAAGGGTTAGTAACCATTAAGCCTGAAACTCAAAGAAGATAGTTCGTCCTCATGGATGTGCATTTATTGCACATTGATTCTACAGTTTATATTTGAATTCACATTCACAAGTTTGCCCTAATGATCGTAGGAATATCTGAGACCTTAGACCCCATACCTGAACAAGAAACTTGGGCTGCATTCAAGAGATCATATTTCAGATATTAACATATGAAAAAAGCCAAAAGATTCCACCGAGTCCAAAACAGGAGAAACAGGAAACAGATGTAGCAAATGATACATGTAATATAAAACTACTTCAAACTCTACCAGAGCTTCATAATTCAATTCAATTTTTTACCTTCCAAATTTAGAGGGACTCTTCTAAAAGCATCTATAGCCAATACACTTATAAATTAATTCATTTAAATAGGAATTGGTCTTTAAAATTCACAGTACCGACATCATTTTGTCTACTGCAGTTCAATTCAGTCTAATATTATTACCCTCTTCCAGTAAGAATACAATAAACACAATGGTATCATTTAAAACCATGGCTTGAGCTTATCATCTCAAAAGACAATCATATCAACATTTAATAAGCATGAGCCATAAAGATAATTTGAACATGGATCCTATTTTAATAATTTCCAAACAAAATGCAGCTCATCTTCCTAGAATTTCAACCAAATAGGAATTGATACCGGTTCTTCTCCTTTTGCTGCTAGACATGTGAACTTCACCACTGTCCGAGCTTCTCATTATATTCCATCATTCACATAAGACAACAATATCAAAATTTAATCATATGGAATCTCTGAAGTTTCTAATATGAAACATGAAACAATATAGAGTTCATAGAATCTTATTACTCTGATGGATCTGCACTAGAATCTTATTTCAAATGAAGGCTTTTATAATTTTGTCAAAAAAATAAATAAATTTAGGAGCATGAAGCCCAAATACCAAACACATTAAGCAGCTGCAACACCAGAACTAATAGACGGTCTATTCCAAAACAATACAAATCGCACCGCTATATATCGGCTCCAGATAGAAGGCATATAAAGTAACAAAAGAGCAATCGCAAAGCTATGCATTAGAACATCTTTGAATCTAGTAGATGTCCAAGCTAAGAGATATTTAACAAACCAAGAACAATATAAACTACGCTTAGGCTCATGCTATTGGTATAAAATAATATACTTGAAAACATCATCTCCACGGTAAATCATTCATAGCCCTGTTAATATGCCTCCCCAAATATTATGTGAAGCAAACAAAATCAGGTGTCGTAGTTTTCAGGCAAATTCTTCTATATAACGAGTCACCAAACTATAATCGGTAACGAAAGACAACACTATCAAATATCCAAATCTCCATCTCACTCCTTTTTTCACATGTAACATTCACCCATTCCACTAATTTTTTCAAAGAAAGAATAAAAGGAGCAGAAACAAGTTGACTTCCAGAATATAAATCTAAAAAGTTTAGAACTTGGTATATAGAGAAAGACCTGTAAATTGGAAAGCTGATGTTCAAGGGATTCAAGAGCATCACGGATATGCAAGAGCCTCTCAGCTTCATCATCGTAATCATCGTCATGAGATTTAGGGTTTTTTTCCTCATCTCCCTTCTCAGCAATACCAGTAACACCCTCTTTTTCAAGGCCCCCGTTTTTTTCTTGCTTTTCTTCATTAGAAACAGAATTTCCATTGATACTGTTATTGTTGGTGGAGGTGGTGGTGGTGGTGGTGCTCGCTTTGTGAATACAATTACTGATCTTTAACCTCAATTCAATGGCTCTAGCCAACACTACCTCGACTCCTTCTTCTTCCATTGTTCCTCTACGCCTTTTTCCTCTCTATTTCCTATGTGGGCTTTGTTAAGACATTGAAAAGGAACGATCTTTAGGGTTAATGGTAACAATATGGAGATGGGTATCTATCGTTTTTGTATTCTTTCGTTGTGCATCGAAATGGTGCATTGCAAGAAGCACCAAAAAGTTGTGATTTTTAGGTTGGGGCTTTTCCTGAGGTATTTAAGTGATCGTGGTGCAATGCTAACAGATAGACTTCGATTTCCTATTTTTTAAATAAAAAATTGCTAAATAATTTATTCAGAATTGCATTTCTGTGATCATATTTAATTCACAAATATTTCTAAAAGATTTATAATTTCTGATTTTTGTCTCTTTCCCATTTAGTCAAAAAAGACAAAAGCATCATTTTCCCTTGATATCGGGTTTGAATTTGGATTAATCCATATTTTGAATTTTAAATATTTTTTTTTATCAGGAGACATTTGGTTCGAGCTTGGTCCCCCAAGCTTCGGAAACTTGCTGTCATTTGGCTTGGTATTGGGTTTTTTTGACCGAGGGTGTGGTTTTAATTGAGCCAAGAAAGATACAGCAAAATTACAGATGTCGGACCTTAGTACGTCATATTAATGGCAACACCTCTAAGAAGAAGCTTCCCATTAGAAAACAAACACTAAATGCTGCCAAGTGTTTCAAAACAGGATACTGTTACCACAAGGAGTAGCCGCTGTTCTAATTATGTTTACATGAAACCTGTTACAGAAATTTTATGCAAGACAGCTGAAAACAGCTTCAGAATCACAGTGATCTATGCTGTTGTGAAGAATGATGATCAGACAAGCTCAATCCATCAGGATTTGATTCAAGCCATCGCTTTGTGGAGATCTTTAGTAAGAATCAATCTCAGTGATCTTCAGCCTATTTGATCATCACCCTTCTCTTAAGCACATCACAGATAACACGCAACCGGACTTCGAAATCCTTCTCCGATACCCATACTGTAGAGGGAATGAGACCGCGACTAGGCTAGTTCTTTCGACAGCAGATATTGGAAGTTGAAGTTGTGAGGAATCCATTCAAGCGTCTTGCTGGATTTTCTGTATTGACATTGCTGAATGCTTTTCCTCCATGAGTTAGGCAGTAAATGCTCTATCATATCCACCAAACCAGCAGAACAAAGATCCGATTCTTTAGCGAAAGACTCCACAAGTTTTGGCAGATGGAGTTTTTTCTGCTTATGTACAATCAAGGTTGATTGAATATACTCTTCTTTCGCTGCTTCTAAATCCTCAAATACGCTTTTTGGAGTGTAGACTCGGACCTAAAATAGATGCAGCAGGTTAATACCATTTCAGAACAAGCAGATAGGAAACTCGTCTTCTGATTGAACATTACCGCAGGATCAGAAAAGCTTCCTGCAGAGAGTGCAAAATGCAAGCGAGGTTCAGGATGATCAATAGCATAAGCCTTCCTT
Organism: Dalechampia spathulata; assembly: GCA_948192965.1. Taxonomy (NCBI): domain Eukaryota; kingdom Viridiplantae; phylum Streptophyta; class Magnoliopsida; order Malpighiales; family Euphorbiaceae; genus Dalechampia; species Dalechampia spathulata. The sequence continues at coordinate 39,146 of CANYBF010138100.1, read as the reverse complement.
GGATCTCCAACCTTGAATTTCGTCCTTGAATGAAACATTTTTTGCAGCCACTACAATTAGGTATAAGCAAAATTCAATAAGGTATAAGCAAAATCAACTCAAACTAAGCATTAAAAGAAACGATGATTTAGCGTTGAAATTTCTTGACTAAACCGAATCTTCAAGAACGATATTCATGCGAATGAAGTTCGTAGCTTAATTTAGTGGGTTCTATACGAGTCTGTTCATGAAAAACCCGATCTAAGGAAGAATATTATGGAGGGAATGTGAGAAGAAAGCAAATTACTTGTCCCTGTCGAGGCAATCGACAACCCAGAATCGAACTTTGTATCATGTCTACATTGACAGTGTGACCCCCAACATTATATGCTGCCTGAAACAGAAACAGTTCATGAGAATCATACTACGGTTAGTGGTTATTAACTTTTCTGATACATATCAGAAAACTTTTTGCTCACCTTGAGCAGTAAAGACATTCTTTTCATATTATTTTGAGGAATCCCATATGCCAAAAATGCCTGTAAGTCAGCAAAACACAGATGATTTGTGTCAGTTGAAAACTGAAAGCAGAAACTTCGCACAAAAAAAGAAAAAGCGTTTGCTTGTACTTTACATGCATGACAAGTGCATTGTGTACATTGATCCAGAATGCTAGCTTCTCCTCACGTTTCAGCTTTCTAGGATCAACTCCTTCCAGCTGAGAGACAAGTGACCTGCAATGGAATAGTGTTTTTCTCCTCTATCAAATTCGGGAAGGAAACAGAACGATATAAAATTGTAACTTCCAAGCGTAATTGGCAAGTCTCACCTGAAATCATGCAGCTTAACCTGTATATCTTTTAATTTCTGATCATCTTTACAGATTCGCACAACCTTTACCATTGCGCTGTATGGTCCACTGAATTCCTTAGAATCTCCAACGTGGAAAGGGTCTTGAAAAGATGAACTAAAGGATGCAAAGTTCACATGCTGAGGGCTCCACATCTCATCCTGGCGGCGGGTCGGAAACTCAATAGGTGAAGAGGAGAATGAAGCAGGAGAGGGAGGATAGTCATGACTATCTACCAAAGGTGGATCTGTCAATTCACAGTAAATTGCTGCTATGCACTTGACCATTTCCTCTGATAGCAAATTTGGAGTCTCTATAACGCAGTCATGAATGCAGTTTCCAAGATGATCTGCTAGACTGATTGATGAATGATTATTCCGAGCTTTCTGAGAAAGAAACATGAACAATTTCATAAGAATTGCCTTAGAACTAACAAAAGAAGCACCGTAACGATGGTTGCTTGTCAGTTTGATCAAGTTACCTCCAGCATGGATAATGGAAGGGAATGGCATGAATCAGCAGCACTAGCGATGCATTTCATGGGAGGAGAAGTTGCAGTCGAACGTTGAGATATCGAGGAGTGACACCGATAGATACTGGAATCTACCAAATTTTCCAGCCCCAAAGTTCCATTGAATTGATTAGGTTGATTTTCACTTGAATTCTGACACTTGGGAAAATGGCTTGGCTGATAATCTGAACTGTGCTCGACCATCATGTTGTCCTGTGCAGGTAATACCGAAAACACCGTATTTTGCATGCTTGAGTTCATTTTGCATTTTTCATTAGTTGTTGATTGAGATGATGATATTTGTTCAACAAACTTTTTTCTGTACAATGAGAGAAGATAGCGTTCCAAATGCACTACTTCCAGCTCTAGCACAGCAATATCCTTTATCAGTTCCTTGGCAGCCTGAAAAGTGGAATAAATAGAACATTGTAAAGTTTCAGACTAACTTTCTAAATCTACAAAACGCCAGAGGCAGAACCATATCAATGATGAAACAGGCAGGATCAACAGTTGTGATTATTATATAATTCTGATGGGCATATTCATTTCATTCTGTAGTTCTTCAGCAAGAAAATTTACCTTCGGGATCGCGTTATCAGTCATTGTATCATAGGAGAAAGGGGTATTGTGCATTGCCTTCTGTAGTGCTTGGCGCATCGCAATATGATCGTGTAACCGGTCCTGAAGTGCCAGAATCTGCAGAAATGGAGTGAAGGAAGTAAGAGGAAATGAAACAACTGCAAATTGAAATAGCTGTTAATGGAAAATACTTGATTATATCAGGTGGGTGCCGGTTTTATTTCAAATTCTTCATTTTTCATTAAATCAGGTTCTTCCAAACAAGGTTTGAGCAGATTAAATGGATTCGGTCTACATGGGCACTGAACGGTGAACACAAGTTGGATACTCACCTCATCCTTCAAAGAATTTTGAGCCTCTTTGTTGGGAGACTCTGCCTTCTTCTCTTCGAGACAGTTCTCCTCTTGTTCCATTTTCTCCTGAGAAAAACAGACAAAAAGAACAGAGAAGAAGAACTTTATCATTTATCATTGATCAAACTTTGCTTAGTTGAATTGGGAACTACTCCGAACATTGAACTGCATGTTTCATGTTTATGACAGGAGTGATATATGCTTATAAGAGAGAAGCAAAAGAAGTGCTTACCATTTTATGGTGGCGACAACCTTCAAAGATGTTATCTGGTTTGTGCTTTTCGCTCTTTTTCTGAATTGGATCACTATCATGGGAGAGAAAAGGAAATCAACGGTCATGTTCCGGAAAGCAGTAAGATATCAAATCTGTGATAAAAACGAACTGATACAGCAGTAGAACAAGCGTACGTGTGATTGTTGATGATTTTTCATGACAAAGAAAGTGAAACTATAGAGAAACTGAAGGAAAAAAGGGAATATTCTCCACCATCTTCATTTAAAACACATTAATCCATGCTTCCATTGATGCAAAGCCTTCGGAGTAACAAACCAAAAGAGCTTTTTTCTACAGTAGATTATTTAAAGTTCAGATTGTGATTCCTGGCAAAACCCAGTTCATATTTTCCGACTTCTAACAAAAAGCATGGTTAAAAAGGACCACACAGACAAATCATTCAACAGCCACTAACATGGAAAGGTATAAACAAAACCATGAATTACGTCATAATGCAGAAGATTATAGTGTTAATTAATACCAGGGGTTTGACAGGAGAAAAGCAACCATGGAGCGGCAAAAGGGAGAAGGAGAAGGAGAAGGAGAAGGAGAAGAAGAAGAAGAAGAATTGAGAGAGCTACCTGATGGAACGCTTGTGCCTTGAAAGGCCAATTTGCGGAAAGTTGAATGGCTTGAAAGTTGTGCTTCCCCGCCAGTTTACTTCATGCATAGTGGCAACAAATACTTGTGGTGTTTAGACCCCACAGTACAAAAATTCACTGAAACAGCATTAAATGCTATGAGCAAAGGCAACAGTTTTACCTATGCAAGGAAAAATACTCTTCATGCTAGAAACATCCAAATACGCATTAAATTCAAACAGAATAATCTGCTTTCGCAATCAACAGATCCAGACCATAAGACAACTTACACAGAAAATGAATTTTCTTCGTTATATCGTCAAAAGTTAGACCAGGGTCCAGGAAAATTCTGCTTATTTTCCGATAAATTTTTAAATATATATGCTCTTAGCTATATCTATATGGCAAAACCCAAAAACCCTTTTTGTCGTTATGACATATGGCACATGAATGAATCATAGAGCAAGAAGATTGCAGAAGAACATGCTAAGGAGAAGAAGGACCAGTTGCTTTATATCTATACATACATGATATACAGATTTAAAAGGGTTGTCAATATTTTTTGACTAGTCCCTTGTCTTGGAAAGCAATTCCACCTTTAATTGAAGCTTTTTGCTATGGTGGGCTTTATGTTTTTTGCATTGCATGAAAAGAAGCAATCTGCTCGTGGCTTTTTGATTCAACACTGGGATAAATTGGAAAGTTTATTTCCTTTCTTTTCACAAGATATATATATGTATATATATATAACCTTATTTTTGGCTTATTGGCGAAATGCCAATTCAAAAGAAAAGGAAGAGACAAGAAACAAGGTGGTGAGTGACTTGTTACATACAGAGAGCCATGTTTCATGGGATTCGAGCTTGTTTCAAGTTTTGAACTCTGCAATTCATATGGATTTATACAATATCATATTTGAAACTAATGAAATATTTTCAAACTTAATTCATATCAACTAGGTTTATTTTTATATTATAATATTCTATATAAAACAGCCAAAAATACTTATCACTTTGAAAAAAAACATATGAAGTAAACATAGATTTTCATTTGTGATATTAACTCCAAGAAAGTGATTGTCATTTAAGGGAAGAGTCGCAAGTATGTTGTAAGTAACCATATTGTGGATCATAAGGCATGGAAATTAAAAAGGAAAAGTGGTATAAAGTGCGAAGTGGGCATGCAGTGCATGGAGTGATCCAATATATACACTTTTCCCGCTGATTAGATACTGTCTTTTAATGTTGACAATGATACACAATGAAAGGATGATAGTTGCTAGCTAGCTACCAACATTCTCCACTAAGACTGTCTCTTCTTTGATTTATGTAAATATATATATATATATATATATATATATATATATATTATAAAAACTGTATGAAAAAGGGAACCACCATTGACAAAAGGCAAAATCCTCAAAAGGGCTGAAAGTTAGAGAGGTCAAAAGAAAATGGCAAGATTAAAATCTACAATAAACAGGTGTTGCTATGATATATTCATGTGTCATCTTTGCTGGCCTTACCACCCATTTCTCTAATCTTTCTGTTTATTTTTAAGGAACTAACACACAAAAATGGTCATTTCCTTTGTGTTTTGGACTACAGATTATGGGTCCAATGGAAAATTAATCTAAAAATTAAATAATATATTTAAAATGGGCAGGCTTTAGATTTTGACCATGAAGTATCTAAGTGGGAGGAAGCCAACCTAGTAGTTTCAGGCAGCTCTCTCGACGATAATATTCTGACATAATGATATAGTTAATGATTATTTAGAGAACAATTACAGATACTACCATGCATGCATGTCTATATCAATGATATAAGCTCGCTTTGCATGCATGCACGTCTCTATCATTTTTTATTTTAGGTTTTTTTATTTTTTTTGTTAAAATTTCTATTTGAAAATACTATCTTAAAAATAATCTCAGAAAATTTTTAAAAATTCAACTGATTAATTTAAAATAATTCAAAATTTATTTTATAATGTAAAATAGGAATGTCAAATGCAATCTTATATTTATTTTGGTTCAAATTACATTAATAAAATTTGATTGTTAAATTCAAATTAAATGATTGGGAAGAATAATAATTAATATAATTAAATTTCGCATTTTAAATTAAACAAATAAAAGTTTATGGTTATCATCTATTATATTTATAAAAATGTAAAAAACAATAATTATGATAATATTTTATTTTGACAATTTTTTAATCAACTAATGATGTATTAAACCAAATTACTCACAAAACCCGAAGTCATTTGAATTTAATGCAAAACATATTAACGACCAGTTTTCAAAATAAATAAATAAATATAAATAAATATATATATATATATATATATATATATATATGCATGTATATGTGTGCGGCCTTAAGTTGTCTTGAATTTTGAAAAACATGAACTGATATCACATCAATCTTGTCTGAAATAGCATCGGATAATAATAATGATATTATTATTATTCATAAAAAATAATTTTAAACTACGATTAATATGAGTATTAATTTCAATGCATTTCATTTTTAGATACTTTTCAATGAAAACAAAAACCTCAAAAACATGTATTATTATTGCATCCAATTATCCACTCAAAATATAATAAATAAATAAATAAAAGGGTAGAAAAATGTGGAAAAAGCAGAAACTCATCTGGAACTTGAAGATGGTGGATTTTCTTTATTTTTTTTTATGATATTAATTATAACTTTTAATATTTATTTAAATTTGTTAAATAAATGTTAATAAAATCATGGATAATTGATCTTAGATTAAAGAGGTTGATGGCGTAATATTATGATAAACTTTGCATTTGAATTGTTTTTAAAAAAAATTATAATTATTTAATTATGATTGAATAATCTTAATACATTGGTATTGGTATATTATAATTGACTTGTTTGACTTCCCGAGCAAAGCCACGTGAAGAGTAATTAAATTAAGAAATCTTGGTATCATCAGAAGTTTCTAATTTGGATTAGGGTTAATTAATTAATTAATTAACTTCTTCACCAGTGGCTAGGCATCGATTCTCAATGCAAAACTGACAGACATGCTTCCTCGACTTCTTTAAATAATATTTGATTTTTTTAAATATATATAAATATAAATATATATACATATTATGTCTTACTAACTTCAAAACCATTTGATTTTGTGCAATAAAATATACTAATTTATTGGCATCTCTAGAAATGGTCAGAATCGAAAATAGATTCTTATGGAGTTTTGGGATTTCATATTATATACTATCATTATAACACCAACCTCAATAGTTAAATTTAATTTTGAAAATATTCAATTTTATTTAAATAAAATAAATATAATTGATATCCAATTAAATTTTAGATTTGATTCAAAAATTTTAAAATCAAATATTTGAACCGAAGAGATAATCATTATTTATTAAATTATATGGATATAGATTAACAAATAAATATTAATTTCTTCTAATCGACACCATCTAAATTTTGTCATTTTATGAAAGAGTAGTTTTTGTAATGGAGGTCAAGCCACAAAGAAAATATTGTTTGTTTTATTTGAGGGATTTGGATGAAAAAATTTGTAAAATTTGGGGGTTTAAATATGATTTGTATCCTTATAATTTTAATTAATTATACAAAGATTTACTAATAAAATTATAAGGACTGATCTAATTTAGCTAAAATTCAAATTATTAATTGGTTGGGTTACCTAACAATTAAGATATAAATATCATACTCAAGTATTATAAAGTTTATTTTCTTCGTTAAAATGATAAAAAAATTCTACCTTTTTTTCTTTTTTCTTTTGTTTCATTTCAATTAAGAATATTAAAATAATTATTCAATAAATAAGCAATGAATGATGGCAACATGTATACACCAATTCCAGAACATGGTCGCCCAGTGCATAATGAAAGAAACCAACCACCTGTTGTTATGTTATCCGACATGCTCAGCATCAAAGAAAGGCCACCCTGCAGCCATGATTTCACCATTAACTTAAAAGCAGACTTCTGCAAAATTATATTAAGGCTGTAATCTGGTCTTTAGCCCAAGTCCCCAAGCTAGTAGAGCATTTACATATCTATCGCCCACAAAAAGAAACCCCAATAAACGGTTATCTACAAGACGAAAAAACCCAAAAAAAAAAATAATAATAATAATAATAATAAGAGGAAGTGGAAACAAATTTCTCTTCCAGATCATCATATTATCAAGGGAAAACAATGTCATGTGCAGGATGAAAAGCTTCAACGGTAATAAAGCAAAGCACTTGGTGCTTAATCCACAAAATCATCAATTCCATCAAGAAGAAGAAGAGGGCCTTTAGTTAGAGCTGTACACTTTGTACTTTTTTATATCTTTACTCTGCAATCTCTGTATTCAATTCCTATCCATTATCTCTGCCGGCAAGTTCAGATCAAAAAAGCCTCCGCCTTCCTTTCTAGCACGTTTTCTAGAAGAGCATCCATTATCATCCGAACTCCTAGATCCTGAAGCTCTATCATGTTGTGATGTCCCGCCTAAAAATGCAGTCCATCAGTTACAAATTTTCAAAAATAACAATCTGAGAGCAACAAGAACCCTGTCCTACTGAAACTGATGAGATAGGAATACCAGGTATTAAAATATTGCAGCGATGTTACAAAATCCATCCTGCTTGTGAGAGGGAACTATGATATCCTTTTATCTCCTTTGCCAAACGGTAAAATAAGAGAAATGTTTCAACAATAAACTGGTATTCCTTGAAAGATAAAAAAACTCAAATGGACAGATGATAAACAAGTTTGTTGAGATATGCTTAATCCAAACATTAACTGTTCAATTAACCATCTCATTTCTCAGGACCCAAATATAAACATGTCTGTTATGCCGGTTAACTGGCAAAACTTGTATAACGTGTTTCACATTGTAAGGGCCGTAACCAAGCTCAATGTCATGTCTTACTAACTACTAATTTCTCGTCAAAAAGAACTACACATTTAGCATGATTTGATTAAGCATTTTAAACATGAACTAACTACCACAAATTAATTAGGTCAACAGTTTAAGCCTATTTCTTTAATGTGTCACAAACTAGCAGAGAGTTTAATGGCATGATCATATTCATCTCCAAGCCAAAGGTGTCTAACTAACATGCGTCTTTAAAGGGGTCATTAAAAATGTGGAATGAAAATGAACATGTTAATTATTCCAGTAATAAGGGCAACCAATGCATGCAACACCAAACAAAAATCAATTAGCAGCACAACCACGCAATGAGATTCACAATATGGACAGATTTTATGTAGGTTTTATTAAAAAAGCCCACACAACAGGAAAGCAAAATTGCTATCCCTTGAGCCAAGGATTTGACGCAACACAAAAAAAATACTCCCTCCATTTCATATGAAATGTCATTTAAGTTTCTGTGCAAAGCTTAAGAAAATGATTAGATAACCTTGATTTCAATGAAAACAATTATACTTGACAAATTATCCTTGAACAATAATTAATCAAGAGAGAAAAGGATATAAAAATTTAGGAAAATAGATTTAAAAGAAGATAGATATATGTTAGGTTAAAACTGGAAAAAGTTAATTAGTTACTTTCTTGGTTTAAGAAAGTGATAGTTTAAATAAAATAAAATAAAATCTTAAGAGACATTTAAGATGACACTCATATTACCACTTCTATTGTCATCTGACGGTAGGCATTTACCTGTAGCATTCACTTTGTTGCTCCAACAAGAAGAAAGTTCTGTTGCCTTCTCGATGCCCTTGGACTTGTAGGGAGCTATACTGTGGGTTCCTAGTTGGAGAGAACCCAACAGATCGGTTTCTATGCACTCGTACCTGCAAGAAATTTTATTAGCTTATGAATATGAATTTCTACAGTCCCACAAATGAAGCTTATGGAAGAGTTATATTTGACTCACATTTTCTTACAGAGAGTATCAATGATCGCACATAAGTTGATGACTTGCATTCTTATGTCCATAACTTTGTCATCAGCATATTGATCAAATGGTTCCTCCAGAAACTTTGAGAGTTTTTCAACATTTGACTCAAGCTGCTGTTGCTGATCCTCAAATAGATTTTGTTTAATTTCTCTATCCTCTGTTGTCATCTCATCATTGAACAGCTCATCCCCAAACATATAAAATGCAAATGGGTATGAATATGAAAGAACCCGCCTTGATCTGAATAGTCTATAAAGACCATTAGTTACCCAGCTGAAATCTCTAAGTCTTGATTCCCTCTCTTCTGATATTGACACCTTCTCCAAAATTGTCTCCTTAAGTTTAGTTTCCAACTTAAAGGAATCTGTGTGAGCCTTATAGCGATTATGATAGTGCATATATCGATAAAGATCTCGTTTTGCTCGTTCTGTGCTTTTTTCTCGGTCTTCTTTGTAACGACCACAACTGTGACCAGATATTCTTGACCATGTATGGTCTTTCCCGGTAGCTCCACCACAAAGCCAACTGCATCAAATGAAATAACCAAGGGCAATGCAAATATGTGAATGAAATGAAAGATGCTAAGAGCAAAATAAAACTGATACAGCAAGAAAATTCTGATGCAGCAATTAGCAATAGATCATTCAAGGATAATGCCCTACTATTTCTATACATGCAAAGCAGTCAACATCAGCATTAGCATAACGTCAGACTCTTGATAATATGAGTTCTACAACATAGGCTTTCAAAGCATTATCCCATGATGGAAAGAAAATCATTTACTGCCTAAAAATATTAAGTGGCAAAAATAACAAATCAGAAACCCCATCACAGCAATATTTCATGGGGAGGATGGGGGAACACCAACATCAACATACAAATTAAATGTTCAAGAAAGAGAAAGACAGGGTGCAAGTTGAAAGCAACTCACCAGAATGCTTGACCGCAAATACAACTCACAAGGTTGCAGCCACCATTCTTCTCAACTGGTTTGTGACACCTAGGACAAGGCTTTGTATGAACAGTGATCCAATTAACCGTCTCAGATTCATCACGACATTTCTTGCTCCAGAGCTCCCACATCAAACATGAACAAGGCGAGTGTGCTTCTAACAAGCAACCAAAACAAAACTGTAAACCACAAGAGCATTCTACCTCACAACATTCATCTTCCTCAACTCGTATAGCATTCCCACAATGTGGTGCACTTGGGCACCATTTAACCATTTTGTTGTCCTCTATGTAAGATTCAAGAAGAAAACGATCAAATTTCTCAGCCAAAGCAGGATGCTTTTTACTGACTAGGTCTCTGACAACAGCTTCATCACATATAGCATTACATTTGTGAGCCATGCAACGTATACGCCTGCTTTGACCCTCATTGATCTTGATAATAAAGTGTTTTGTCCAACCTTCAGAAGAAAAAGTCAATATATGAAATTTCATAAGTAAATCAGCTACTTTATAAAAGAAAAATGGGCATATATATCAGAAAGCACTCAAGCGATGGAACATATATCTGAGACAAATCAACAGATCACCAATATGTTGAAACTCGAGTGTCTCATTCTTAGTCTTAGATATGGTTGTTAAACACAGATCCATGTTCCCATCTCTATTTTACGTGGGGATGTGTTCAAGAACAAAATTGGGTACAATGAAGAATCGGGTAACAAAATTTACATTCTGGAAGTAGAATCAATCGTTAAAGTTTCCAACATTAGCTTAAAGAAAATGGAATGCTGAATGAGTACTCCCCGAGAAATGGAATTGCTTAATTACCATCGACTTACAGAAACTCACGTGACACTTTATTTAAACAACCAAGGATATTAAGAAAAAGCCTATAGCGAATTAGTCACTATCAAAAAAGAGAAAAACCATAACTAATAGGCATCATGCTTACAATCGTTGCAAAAGCAATGACTACAGTCCATCCTTGTAGCGTTATTGCCAGACACATCCTCAATGCATATATCACAGGTTATTGTAGTAGATGGAGTCATTGGTGCATCGCTATCATGTTGCTCGACCATGGTAACACCAGCTTCACTAAACAAGGATGATTTTCCTTTCTCCACAAACACAGCAAACAGCCTTTCAACATCCCAACGATAATGTATCAATAACGTCCTGGCATGGTGTTCTCTAAGTGACAACAGTTCCATTACTCTGCGCAAATCTTCCCTCTGCATGTGAAAAAACCCAGTTCAAAACGCTAAGTATTGAAGCAGAAAGAAAATTTGAAAAACTTAAAACCAACATTCCTTTTACCTGAGCAGCCAAGAGGGATTCTCGTGTGATTACCTGCAGCCAAAAGGTGAAGCAAGAACCACAGAAAAGTTAAACCGCATTTCCCAAAATGACATCCAATTACTAAATGCATTACAAGCAGGAGAACGAAAACAAGCATAGGAATATCATCCAAACGAAAACAAGTCTAGGAATGTCATCCAATTTTTAACCATTAGCTTTGAAAGCGTTTCACAATGTTTGGTACAAATCATGAGCAAGAACTCCATTCAAACTCTCCCAAAGAATGCCCTTTTTAATTTGAAAGAACCGAGGTCTAGCAACTACATGAGAATTGACTGAACAGACTTTTCACTGGAATTGTTTCATTGCTATTTTTTCCAAACAAGCAGAAGAAGCGTTTGTTATCGATCAAAATCCCACAAATAACTTTTAAAATGCCTGTTAACTTTCAAAATTAACAAAAAGATATTAAAATGAAGAAAAAAAAACACAATCTTTTCCCTAACTGAAATTAACATCGAGAGAAACACAACGGTGGGAAAAAAAACAGTCAAAATAGAAGAGAAGACCATCCATCATAATCCTGAAAAGGCAGTGAATAAGAACACGATAAGACCTTTTAAAAACCATACAAAATCATAAGAATCAAACATAAATTGCAATCAAACAAAAAGAAATTCAACCTTGGTAGTGGGACCCTTAGCAGGTACCCAATGAAAATCAGCTTCTTCATTCTCAAGACCATCATCATCCTCTGATGAATAGCAATAATACTCTTCGTCACTCCCTCCATAACCCTCCATCTCTAACACTGCAATTGTTTATTTTTTCCTACTGTTATCAAACAAACAATAATCCTCCCTCGCAATTAGCAGATAAATACTTTAAATAGACGACAAACACGAACATAAATTGTAAGAAATCCGGCGATCGGAGAAGGTGATTTCCGGCGAGATCGGAGACAGAGGCTTATGGTCGAAGGTTTTATTTCTTTATTTATTTATTTTGGGAAGAGCGAGAGAGAGAGAGAGATAAAGAGAAACAAAAACATAATGAAAGCTGACAAATATATAAAAAGTACATAATAAAAATATAATCGATTCGTTTAGTTAAGCAAAACGACGGCGTTTTCCGATGGACGTTGAGAAATCTTGGTCGTTGATTAGATGTGTACTGTGTGGGGCCTCGAGAGCAGTTTTTATGGTTTAGGTTTTTTTTTTTTATATATAATTATATTTCCTGTGTGGGGAAGTTTCTTAACCCTTCAATTAATTACTTCATCGCTCTCTATTTTAAATATATTTTTTCCTTTTCAGTTTACTGATTTACTATTTTACTGAAATAATTAATATGTTTTATTTTTATTTAATTATTTTAAAATTTTCTTATGACTTATAAATATCAAACTTATATTTATCGATATTTAAAATAATATTTCTATTAAATATTATATATTTATTATTTTTTTATTTTAGTATTTAAAGTTTAAAAATAACACTTTTTTTTATTGATTTTGTGATTGTATAAATTATGATTACCTAAAACTAACATTCAGTTTTATCTATTTAATTATATTAAAATTTTTGTATGTGTATTATTTATTTAAAATATTTTTTATTATAATCTAATTTAATTAATATAAATAATAATTTATTTACTTAAAATATGTTATATCATTATTGGTTTATGGATTCCATTTTCATTTATAACATTTGAATGTATAAAAATCTTTTTAATAAAGAATAAATATCAACTTATACTTATCAATTTTCATATTTATCTTCAAAAAATAAAATAAATATTATGTATTTGTCGATAAATATGAGCATAACAAAAAAAACATAATAAAATATTTTTTAAAAACTGTAAATATAAATATATGAAGCATTATTTAAAATTAAGAAAAATGATTAAATATCTAAATATTCATAATCAAATATATGTTAATTTACATTATTGACTAAAAATAAATAGTGGAAATGATAAAAAAAAATCATGAGCTTTATTGAAAAATTAATATAAAATAGGTAAATAAACATACTAATAAATAGAACAATATATTGAAAAATAGATAAAATGATTAAAGTTTAAATTTCGTAACAAAAGAGTAAGAATTTAGTTGTATTTTACCATAAAGATATTTTCATTTTTTAATAAAATAAAATTTAAATATTTAATCGGTTAACAATTCATCAAACTAATTATCTTTTACGATTAATCGTTCTGACTAGTAAACATTATTGTAATTATAATTTAAAATTGATGAATACTGTTTATTATATCTATTATCAATCTAGAATGTGTTTCGAGCAGCTGGAGTAGCTCAGTTGGTTAGAGCGTGTGGCTGTTAACCACAAGGTCGAAGGTTCAAGCCCTTCCTCTAGCGATCCGTACATTTTTAATTATTCCGCATTTGCAGTTTTCCAGACAACGTGGTTTTACATGTTCCATGTTAATACCATAATGACCAGAAATAAATTACTAGGATCAGAACACTTGTTCAGATTTAACAGCAACAAACTATTAATGGAAAAGACCCCGGAATATATCAGCAGCTAGCCTCTTCATATACCGTGAAGAAAGTTGCTAAATAATCTCTTACTGCCTAGCCATTGTTACTACTTGGCTTTTGAATGTATTGCTTCTCTCTGTTTGCTCTTCAGGCTAGGTACCTTTTTTCAGTTCAGTTTCCAGACGGTGTTGGGGAAGTTGGAGGTTTCATATCCTCGTACCTTGTATATAAGAAACACAGAAACAATAAACGAACTCTCGGCTTAGATGAACGAATTGATGGAAGCTGTACCAAAAGCTAAGACATGGGATGCTTACATGGTATAAGGTGAAAGTGGCCTTGGCTTTTGTTCTGTATTTTTTAGCTCATGGGATGGTGCCACCGGAGGTGCACTGTTTCCAGCCTTGGGCACTTCATTGATAGAAGATGGCGGAACTGATCCCACTGATGAAGTTGGAAATGGGGAAGTTGGGGGTTTGAGATCCTCGTATCTGAAAACATAATGCAATATAAACCACAAGACCGGAAGAAGATGACCGTCAAAGTTTACACCAGAATGGAAGTGAGTTCTCATGGTCAGAGAGGCATATAGAATCTATAACCAATACTGAGAAAAGTGCTTACGCTGTATAAGGAGGCATATAGAATCATGACGGCGTGAAATTTTTTACAATATAATAGAAAGAAATAAACTTGTAGTAAACTGCTAATTCATGAGCAGCTCGGGTTACTGGCCTTACGCGGTATATGGAGAGAGTGGAGTTTTCAACGTAGCTTTAGGTTCTTTCTCAATAGCAGAGCTTGTGCTTGGAGCCCCAGTTACAACTTGGCTTGGAGCTGCGGGCTCAGGGACGGCAGCTGCAGCCGGTTCCTGAAGACAATCAATTTTATTGCTACCTTTCCACCATCACAGTAATTGAAAACAATAAACTACAATGTCAAGTATGATAGAATAACCATTTCAGGTTATTCCAGGAAGGAGGAAATGGCGTTTAAGCTTACCTTCGGTATAACACGCTGAGAAGGTATTTTCGTCAGAAGCTTTTCCATAGGAGTGAGTGGTGCAGTTGTCTCTGCAATCACTTCCACCACTTTACAGTATGAAAGATCTCGGTTTTTAGCCATGAATGATAAAAGCTCAGCCACCTGTTTACATGGAACAGAATGGTTATAGCAACAACATAGACCAGAACACCATGCATACATATAAATATCTTCAGATCTTAAAAGTGAAATTAAACTTAAAGTAACAATACCTGAAGATTTGACACCAGACCGCCAAATAAAGTATCTTCCTCTGATAGGGTAATGTTATGTGTTTCTTTGAAAGCATCTGTAGGCCGTTCCATTCCTCCAGGTCTCACTATCTGAAGAGAACTATAAGCAATCAAAATTATATAACCTATGACTCCAGAAAAACTCCGTTAGCAAGTATTTTCAGAAAGCACTTACAGTGTACGGAATACCACTGGCTATGAGTGCTTCTTCTGCTTTCCTTTTCCAAATCAGCACACCCCAAAACAAACTGTTGCAGAAAAAAAGCAACGCAAGTTGATAAATCAAACCACTGGCATCAATTCATCTGCGTTTTGTCTTTCTGTGAGATTATGAAACTTACTTCAGAATGGCCGCTGGAAATCCAATTTTGTTTGTTCCCAACGAGGAAACCATGAGAAAATGTTCAACTTTTGCCACCCTTGCTGCAAAAGAGAAACAGTCAAGTTTCTCAATCTAGATCTTTGATAAGATAATGATACAAGCATGAACCTGAACAATGCCATGTTTACCTGCATCAACGAGGTTTTTGGTAGCCTGATAGTCAATCCGATAAGGTCCTGTTATGTCAAACACCTCCTTCTCGCTAGCTCCAATGCAGCATATAACAATGGATGCATTACCTAATGCTGCTCCAATCTCATTCGGTTTCTCCAAATCACATTCCACGATTTCAAGCTTCTCTACAGCTGGTCTAAAGAATAAAGAAAATCCATCGGATTCTATATGTTGAAAACCCTTACTCGAATTAACATGCACTACTCTAATGTCTTACGCTGAGATCCTTCACCATCGAATTTCATTTGCTTAACGCTCTGCACATAAAATATTCTGTTAGTATATGTTCACAGCTTGGAGTAAAATACACTACAGATCAATGTTTCACAGCTTGAAGTAAAACACACTACAGATCAATGTTACCTGCACAAGAGTTTGTGCTCTCTGATCACTCCTGACACCAGCCCTTACTCGAAAATCAAGTTTGAGAAGCTCCCTGATGAAAAAGGAAAGGTTTCAAGAATATTCATATACAAACAAACCACCCATTTGGAAATAAAGCAGCAGAAGTGACCTCACGGTTCGCGAACCAACTCTACCGGTAGCACCAGCAACAAACACAAGATTATCATCTTTTTTATCACTTTCTTTTGGAACTGCCTCCACTGCCCCTGAACTGAATTTGGTAACACCTTAACAGAAATCAATTGAAGGAGGTTCATAAAATAGCTCAATTTTCACATAACTGCCAGTATGGTGTGCCATATTTAATAGCATAAGAACATGAAGATCATAACCAACAAGCATCAAAGCAATCAAAAAGTGAAAAACCCAATTCAAAAACAAAGACAAACAACACCATGATCAAATGCAGTACAGTAAGTGATCAGTTTTATAAAAGTACCTGAAGCTTGAACTTTGATGTCCAAAGTTCTAATCTTTCTAGCATGTGGGTACTTACTAAAACAGGGGAATTTGATGATCTGAGCATGCAAGTTTCTGCCAAGTAACCCATTTTTAGTAAAGGAGGCGGGTAAGGTAGTTAAAGCAGAGGACTGCAAGGATAAGCAAGAATCCATATTTCTTTGGATGGGGTGTTTGGTCCGTTTGAGGTTATTAGGTTATCAAGCTGAAGAAAGAGCAGAAATCTCCATTTTTTATCATCATAATAAAATTTTTGGTGGGATTTTCAGTTGGCAGTTGCTCCACTCCCTCCACTCCATGTAGATATGAGGGGTCCCATTTGTGTATGGGGTGTTGGATGTTGGTCCAAATGTTCGGTGGCTATTAGCCACTCGGTTCACCGTGGCTTGGGATGCATGATTAATTTGGGCTGGTGGAGGGAAGGAGCAGATCACAAAAGAAAAGGGGGCCTGGGCCGATTCGAACACAAGCAATTCAAGGCACTATAAGAAATTTCAGACAGACAACATAAAAAAAAAAAAATTCAAACAGGCTGCGGAGCAAAAAGCCATCAATGGGGAATATTTTTATAAAGAAACAAGACAATATTATAAGAATGAGTAGTGTTAAGAAGATGAATGAAGGGTATTATTATTTAATGGAATATCCAGGTGCTGGTTAAAGTCAAGGTTCGGAGCAGCGGTCTGCTTTGGCGTCTCCCAGTCTATAGAGTAATCAGTATTTAATTAATTTGCATGGGGTGGCTACTTTTGACCATTTTGTTTATATTTCTTCCTTCCTCTCTTTGTGGTGAGGGATAGGATTAAAATAGTGAGGAGGAAGGAAGTTTTCAGATTGCATTCACTCATATCAATCATTTCTTTAAAAAGTCTACTTTCTTCCATTTTAGATTTTTTATTCATAATTCAAAATCTTTACTTTCCATGTTTTTCATTTATTATGATTTTTATGCATCCTTTATTATGATATCAGTTATACTTCTCACATATATATATATTCAAATATGAATTAAAAAATGAATTTTAATTATCCATAATTGAGTTGGTATTAATTTATTAATGATATGATAAAGATTATATTGTATTATTGATTAATTTATTAATGATTAATATTTAAATTAATCATAAATAGGTATGGTATCATCCATTATCGTGATAAACATGTGATGCGTTAGTTTCTGGTATCATGTTTCATGTGCAATCTGTGCATACACACACACACATACATATGTATTACCCCTTTTTCATTTATTCTATGAAGCAAGTTACTCGAAGCCTTGTCGATGCAAAAGCTTGTCATTAATAAATAATTATCTTATGTAATGAGAAGATAATGATATAATTAATATTATAATGGTATTGCTATTACCAAACAACACTAGCTTATTCGGTATTGATTGAGTTCCAAATTTTCTGGACAGGAATAAAAATAAATAAATAAATAAAAAGGGCCGTGAAAAGCAGACAGCAACCAAAGACACGACGGACAAGGACATGGTCCAGAAGTTAAATGCGATACACACATTCGGCTGTGGAGAAGGCCGCTGCCCCATTTGACCTTCTTACCCTTCTCTCTTTTCATCTTATTATCCATATTAATTTAATTAATTAATTTCAATTATTGACTGATATGAATAATTAAACTCACAAGTAGCAGCCTTTAATATATATATATATATATATATAGAAGCCACCAGCGGCATAAATTATCCCACCATGTCAGTCAAAAACGACGCCTTTCTCTCACCGTTTTGACTCAAGTATGAGTTTATTTTCGTCATTAATCCCTAATATCTCATTTTTGAAAAAATGAAAAAATCAAAAATAGAAAAGTAAAAAGGAAATTATTGATGTCTTATTAGGAAGAAGATGATGTCTGGAAATAAATATACATCAAGGCTGCTCTTCTGCATCACATAATCACATCCCCTTCGATTGCTTTGCTTCTCCTTCCTTTCACAGTGTCAACAACCATGGCAATCTCTCTGCAGCTCTGTCGTCTCTCTCTTCACACCCCTCTCATTTCCCGGGACGCCAACAGTACTTCTGCTTCTCTTCTTCTTCTTCCTCGCAAACCCTTTTCAATTCGATGCTCTGCGGCCGATTCTGGGTCTGTGGCGACGGATTCTCAATTTGATGCTAAAGTTTTTAGGCACAATTTGACAAGAAGCAAGAACTATAATCGCAGAGGCTTTGGTCACAAAGAAGAGACTCTTGAACTCATGAGTCAAGAATTTACTAGTCCGTCTTTATTCTCTTTTCTTTCTTCTTGATTTTAATTCATTTAGGATCTTGATCAATTTTAGTTTCTTCAGTCATTGATTTCTTTAACTTTTGGGTAAAGAACATTATGGCCGGTCTTTTTCTTTTTCCCCCCTTCACTTCAGTAATCTTGATCAATTTTGTTTCTTTACCGTTTCCCTGTTTTTGAACTGTATGAAATTATTCAGGTCGTGAGTCGATGATTATGCCAATCAATCTTTTTCCATCTTAAATCTTTATACTTAATTTTAGTTTTTGGAAGATATTACTCGTTCTTGTTTCTTAACTTGTATACAATTCTAATAGATTTTAAGAGCATGTTTTTTTCCGTCATTCGTAGAATATTTGATTTTACCAATCTTGATAAAGTTTGCTTCTTTTTGTTTCTTATTCTTGTTGTTGACTTTTGTGTTTGTTTTGGGTATTTTTCAGGTGATATTATTAAGACTTTGAAGGAAAATGGAAATCAGTATACATGGGGAAATGTTACTGTTAAATTGGCCGAGGCTTATGGGTTTTGTTGGGGTGTTGAAAGGGCTGTTCAGATTGCTTATGAAGCTAGAAAACAGTTTCCCGATGACAAAATTTGGCTTACCAATGAAATTATTCATAACCCAACTGTTAATAAGGTCTCTACTATCTCCTTTTTCTTGATCGGGTTTATTCTTTGTTTTTCTAAATTTTATGTAGCTTGTTCAGACGAATAGGACTTCAATAGATGTGTCGTTGTGCCATTTTTTCTTCAACATAACTGTTATAATGTTACCAAAACCCTTGTCTTGTTTATGGCAGCGATTGGAAGAGATGAAAGTGGAAAACATTCCTCTCGTGGAAGGAAAGAAACAGTTTGAAGTTGTGAACGAAGGTGATGTTGTGATCTTGCCTGCTTTTGGAGCTGCAGTCGATGAGATGTTGACTTTGAGCGATAAAAACGTCCAAATTGTCGATACAACTTGCCCATGGGTATCCAAGGTATATTTTCACTAACCGTCCGTAGTGATAATCCCTTGTTTTCGCAGCTTCATTTTTTATTATAATTTGACGGCATGTGTGATTTTGAAACTATGAAGGTCTGGAACACTGTTGAGAAGCACAAGAAGGGAGAATACACGTCAATCATTCATGGTAAATATGGTCACGAGGAAACTATAGCTACCGCTTCCTTTGCTGGAAAGTATATCATTGTGAAGAATATGCAAGAGGTATGTCCTAAAGGATGATGGGTTTTAATCTTCATTTATTTTCACCTTTTTGTTTCGTCAAATCTAATAGCGACCTTATCATAGGCTGTAAAGTTGCAATTTAGTTAGTCTTAATAAGTTTTAATCTACGCAGGCAATGTATGTATGTGATTATATTCTTGGCGGTCAATTAGATGGGTCTAGCTCATCTAGAGAGGAGTTTCTTAAGGTAAAGCTCTTGTTTTTTATTGGTCAAGTTAGATCAAGTATTTGGTTCCTTTGAGTAATCTTTTCAATAAGATAATTATTGGTTTGCTTGTAGAAATTCAGAAAAGCAACATCTGAGGGATTTGATCCAGATGTTGACCTGCTTAAGCTTGGTATTGCAAATCAAACAACAATGCTCAAGGGGGAAACTGAAGATATCGGTAAGTTTCAATCATGTTATACAATTTTCTTGTTCACTTTTACATAATGATAACTTAAGAATCTACTGTAATTTCATCTGCTTGTAGGTAAATTGGTAGAGAAGACCATGATGCGTAAATATGGTGTTGAAAACATCAATGATCACTTTCTTAGCTTCAACACTATTTGTGATGCAACTCAAGTAATTCTCTTCTCAAGAAGCGAAGATTATTTTGCTAGATTCTAAAGGATACAGTTTTTATTCTGTTGCTCCTTTATTTTCTTCTAAATGCATGCTTTGTTCGTATTTTCCAGGAACGACAAGATGCTATGTATAAGATGGTGGAAGAAAAGTTGGATCTTATCTTGGTTATTGGTGGGTGGAACTCAAGCAACACCTCACACCTCCAAGAGATCGCTGAGCTCCGTGGGATTCCATCATACTGGATTGACAGTGAAAAGAGGATTGGTCCAGGAAACAGGATAGCTTACAAGTTAAACGTAAGTGCAGATGCTTATGCATTCTTCCCTCCAGCCAAGTTTTGGTGTCAAATTCTTTCCTAACTCTACCCTTGTTTTAATCATTTTCAATAGCATGGCGAGCTGGTTGAGAAAGAAAACTTCATACCTGAAGGTCCCATCACGATTGGTGTAACATCTGGCGCTTCTACACCTGACAAGGTATTCATTCATCTACTTTTGTTGCATAGCTTCCCTTGTTAATACCGTACATTTTGGTGACTAAAGTCAGTGGAAGTACTAATGTTGTTCT
This sequence comes from Dalechampia spathulata, assembly GCA_948192965.1. NCBI lineage: Eukaryota > Viridiplantae > Streptophyta > Magnoliopsida > Malpighiales > Euphorbiaceae > Dalechampia > Dalechampia spathulata. Next base: position 18,001 of record CANYBF010138100.1, on the reverse strand, counting down.
GTTCGTCATTCGATTTTGACTAGGTTGTTGAAGATGCCCTTGTCAAGGTGTTTAACATCAAACGCGAGGAATTGTTGCAACTGGCATAAATTATAATTTTTTGTAGTATATGCTGGTTCATGTATACTTTATGTATTAACAGCGAATCATCAACAAAAAGCTCATGTAAGATCTGGGTTGCAACACCCATCTGTATTCAAATTCATAATGATGGTATTATAGGAGTTGTGGTTTTTAAGAGCAGGAAAGGATAGTTTGCGCATTAGAATCACTAAATAGGTTCCCCCTGCGGAATTCCTCCAACTTCAGAATATGAGGAAAACTAGAAGTCATGACAGGTTTTGAACATCTCTTAACGTTGGTGATGCCGTTAACCGAAGCTGCCTATTAAAATAAATTTCATTGGATTGACATGATATTATCATGTTATTGTTGCTATTATCATTTCATTCATCTTTGTAAGCTTGAACTGAGGAGAACATCAAACTTCTCTAATATCGTCGTACTGCCTTCTGAAACTACTGCAATATTGCAGTTGAATTCCACATTTCATTGGCTTGAACAAAAAAACTAGTAATTAGTCTCGATACAGTGAAAAAAAAAAAAGGCAGCATTCTGCTGGTCGAGAAGAAAGCTGGAGCGAGTTGTTTGCTAGTCTGCTGCCCACTTCTTGTGCAGTATTAAATGAAGTTAAGATGGAAATCCTGAAGCAGCAAATTTCTTGGTGATGTTTACTAAATGTTTTAGCATTCACAACGAGCTGCATTAATGGTTGTACTCAGCAGAACAAGAATGAGCCTTTTTGAATTCGGACAACACCTTGGATTGTTATTGCGAGATAATAATGTCACTTGCCTAAAACCAACCATGTTTCATTCGATCATGTGTAGTAAATGGCAGTTATAGCTGCACTATACGATGCTTATTTTCAAGCTCAGCTACACCGAACAGTGAAGTACAAGTAAATGCGACAGCTTTGGCCACAATTTTAGTTTTAGTTACAAGATCGATGTGACACAATTTTAGTTTTAGTTACAAGATCGATGTGACAAACTGCAAATTCTGATATTGGCAATCAGGTCCTTCTCCCCTCGTGTATTTATTACTCAAACCCGTTGCCCTCTGATGGACTTTGTTCAAGTTCAGGAGAGCCACCCAAAGTTCTAATTCTCTCCTCAGCATGCACAGCCTGCAATTATAAGTTACTTCTTCGTAAAATACACATAATTGAAAAGGACACTTATCCCCGTTTCTCTGATACGTAATGTATCATCCAATAGAAGAAAATAAAACTTACTTCTTTGTGCCAGTTTGCGCGAAGCATGATTAAAATCAGAATGAATATCTGAAGCACACAGCCAGCCAACATTCCTGACCATATGCCCTCAACTCCGAGCTTAAACTTGTAGCCTAGAACCGCACCAATAGGAAGTCCGATGACGTAGTAACAGACAATATTAATCAAGGCAACCGAAAATTGCCAGCCTGCACCAACTGCCGCACCTGCAATTTTCAAACAAATTTAGCTTATCAGGAAAAGAGATTCACCAACTAATCTACTACTTGTTATTAATTACCATGGAGTACAGGTTGAATGCTGTTAAGGAAGATTGTTGCTGCCAAGAAATAACCCAGCTTTGATGCCTCCTTCATGATCACTGGTTTTTTAGTAAACAGCTTTGGAAACTCATTCTTGGTTGCTAGAATCACAGAGGTGAATACAATTCCAAGTATCGTGGATGTTAAAACTGTCACCATTACAGAGAATTTTGCTGCCTTGTAATTTCCAGCTCCAAGTTCATTTGATACTCGCACGCTGCAACCAAATTGATGCATATTTTTAGTTCTTCCAATTAGGCAGATGGAGATTTCGAGAAGAATAAGGAAAAAGAATCGACCTTACTGCTGCATTGAAACCGAGAGCAATCATCAGAGTCCATAACTGCAGGTTCATGCTGAGAGAAAGACGAAATGTCAGATGAAGAATTTAATGCGAAAAGTTGTATTCTTGAAAGAGCAACTCAATACCAAATGGAAACAGCATCAACTGCGACTTCTGGATTCTTCAACCAGCCCACCATGAGAATCACAGCTGTAAAATACCAAAGCTCCAAGCTGTTAACAAGAAGAAGAGCTGTTAGCGAAATCTGAAAATAGATTAAGCAGAAAAGAAGATCATTAAGTTACTAACCATAACATAACAGCTGATGCAAGAGAGAGTTTTATAAACCCAGCTAAAGACTTGAAAGCTGAGCAAGAAAAACCAGTCCAGGATTCAGGAAAAAAACCTGACACCACATAAACTATCTGAGCCAAAACGACAACAAACCATGAAATATTTCCTGCAATGGCAGCTCCAAGTAGGCCGTGATCTAGCTTTGTCACAAGCAACCAATTCAACAGAACATGAAAAGCAAGTGCTAGAATGGAAATGATAGTCATAACCCAAATTCTGCTTTGCGCTTGGAGAAACTTCTGAATTGGGAAATTTATTGCATAAGCAAACAATTGCGGAAGTACCCATGTTGAATACTTTCCAGCAAGTTCTGAAATGGCTTTGTCTTGGTGCAGAAGCTGTAGTAATGGTGAGGTGAAAACATAAACTGGGACCAAAATCAAAGCCGTCACCGAAGTGATGATGGATGATCTTTGCAAATATATTCCGAGCATGTTAAGTTGTCCGGCACCTACAGCTTGACCGCATAGCGTCTCCAGGGCACTTCCCATCCCTAACTAAACCAGAGAAGGTTGGAAATAAATAGAATTGTGAGCTGATATTCATAAAGTAAAAATAAAACTTTTCCAGGCTACAAATCACTTACCATGACGCCATAAACAAATCCTTCAATTACATTCTGAACAATGGAAACAGCAGCAAGCTCCGTTTCTCCTAAATGTCCAACATAAGCAGAAGTGACAAAGCCAATGGAGAATTGAGTTACCGCCGTTAACAAAGCAGGAAATGCAATCTCCCACATCTTCTTTGATTCATCCCAGCTTCTTTTCACCGTATCTCTTCTTCTTCTTCTTCTTCTCATAGGCTTAGTTTCCTGCATCTCTATTTCAAAATGACTTTCTTGAATTGAACAACCTTCTTCCTCCATCTCAAGAACCCTTTGTTTCTTTTTCTTTCCCCTCCTCTCTCTCTCTCTCTTTCTCTCTGCCTTTCACCTCATACAATGCCGCTTCTCTTTGTCAACTACTACCAAACTCTACCCTTTTCTTTATATATATAGATATATATATATATGTATGTATATATATATATATAGAGAGAGAGACATATATATAAGCCTGTATCTGGTAAATAGATTGCATAGCTTACAGGTTTAATTGTCAACCTACGTATTTAATATTTATGAGAGAGATGCAATGAAGCTTCTGTAACGGGGATCATTTAACTAAGTTGGTATATTGTCTCGTATCACCGAGGCATGGCTTGGTAGAAACTAGCAATTTCTGCCTTCAATCTTGAAGGATGATCATGATTATTAACAAACAAACTAGTTAGATTTGGGTTGTTCTTTCCGAGAATAAAACAAGTATTAGATGATACATAAAAATATTGGGTTGTTAGAACGTTACGATGTTAATAAGGGAATAAAGACGCCAAATATCCTTTTCCCACCACCAACTCTCTGCATCTACAGAGATCTTCGGTGGGGAAAACGTGATTTGTAGGATAGATGTTAGATGTCCTTCCCACATGAAATCAAAGTTTAAATATATATATATATATATATATAAAGTATGTATTGTAATTATTAGTTTAATTCATGAATGGAGATATGGATCAAGTTTAGTTAGATATATTCTTATTTTTAATGAATTACGAGAATTGAAGTCGATGTAAAAATAAATTCCTTCACGACTTCAACTCAAAATATATGATTAATAAACAACAACTTCATGCTATTCTTACCAACATCTTACCAAATAGTAAACATAGTCAGAAGTCATTCATGGAATCAATATTCACTTACAATGGGAAAGCTGGATATCACAACAGCTCGTAGTGATAGCAAAAGTCAATTGCAAGCCTTTTGACAACGCCTACCAAACTTCTTTCAGATAAGTTGGCACCAACCCGTATTAGGTAAGACTTAGAACCCACGTTCTATCTTCAACTTTTATATATATATATATTCCTAATTGTTGACCAATATCATCATTAAGAATATTGGTCGATTTTTTTTTATATACAATAAGTTTGCAATGATTATTGTTTTCTTACTATGAAAATGATGAAATTGTATTTAACAAGTCATTCTTGGCAATTTAACTGGTGTATTTACAATAATACAATAAATTATTTTGACAATGCGTTATTACAAGGATATATTGGTCTGTCAGATGGGGGAACTTGGCGATGGCTTTATACCACCCTTCAGGCAATAGATAATATGACAGTCTATTATATGGAACAAGAAGCATGTGAAAAACATATAATTCAAGTGACGGTAAGTAGTTTTCTGTATACAAATAATTCTGTCACTTCGACTTTATGAATGCCTACTTCAGATAGAACTGGTCTATCTACATCATATACGTGTATTCCAAGTAACCAATGTCAATGACTATACATCGCCCACCCATTGTTCTGAATTCTATAAAATGAATGCTGACAAGGACATCAAGCTCTGGAATCAAACAGGTTTTCGATGAAAGGTCTCGGTTTCGCCTCAGGATTTGAGGAACATTGGGTAATCACCTTTCCAGTGCGCTAGCATTTCATGCGATGCCCCTCAGAAAAAATTAGCCACTAGTGTTATCAGATTGACTGGAAAGCTGTGATGATTCAACTAGCTCAGGAATGTTGTCGAGCAACTGATTTACTTCATCTTCGAATACGCCTTTTGCTCGGTTGGTCTTACCTCCAATGATTAATGAAGTACCATCTTGTAAAGCCCATATCTTCAGTCAACATCAGGATAAAGGAATTTCAGATGAGCAACATTGGTATATGCAGTGTATATAAGAAGTCGAATGCAGAATTTTGTATTACTTGAGAATGAGACAAGTAACTGATGCAAGTTGTGAGCATCAGAGCTCCAAATCCGGCATAGACAACTGGCACACCAGGATCGGTCTGAGGAAAGGCAAAGGTTTAAGTCCCTTGCTGATAGAATTTTTTTCAAAAGGAAATTCCGTGTTCACAAAATAGCTACATATATTCACCTTTATTTCGAGGCCAGTACTTCCAATGGCATCTTCAATAACTATTTTTGTTCCATCTATGTCTATTGGAAGCTTAGAGTTAGGTCTCCTTACTCCCACAAATTTCCCTTCTTGATCATATAGCACGATGGACTGTAGATCACGAGCTAGCATTGATCTGAGATCAAGTCAAAAGGGAGAGCAGGGTGAGGTTTAAGGACAAAATTTCAAGTAAAAGGTGAAGTTACAAGGAGGCAAAAAACAAGACCAAGGTTAAAGAAAGAGGCACATACATCCCTTTGACATTAGGAGAATCAACATCCCCTACCGGTAAGAAAGTACCAAAGAGTTTCTTATCTCCATTGATCTTCAGAGGTGCCATAGCCAAATTGAAAGGTCCTTCATCATTCTTAAGTATCTGTAGGGCTGAGAAGCTCCAGTCTGTCTGGTATATGGTAAAACCACCATAGCGTAAAGGATCGTTTACACTTATGGTTTTCCTCAGAACCTCCTTCCCATCAAAGTCGAACAGCGAAAGATCGCTATAAAATTGTGATACCTACATTAAGGGTTAAGTTAAAAAGGACATCATCATCCATATGGATACTGTTTTTGAAGCATTCCTTTTATATTTCTCACACAATGCTACACAGAACATTGTGTACAGGATTCTTATGGTTAGAGACATGAATTCTCACTTGCAGCATTGAACCAAAGACTGGCCGAAAAACAAATTTCAGGGAACCATTTGATCAGACGCATTCGCTGAGCATGAATGCCAAGGACAATAAACATTTACCTCTCCGCTATCAAAGTATTTCATGTAGAATTTGTTGACGTGAACTTCAGTATTGAAGGCTTCAGTTGGAGTAGAGAGAAATCCACTTGGACTCAATACATCACCAACAACAAAATTCAAACCCTGAGGAACAGTGACTGAGCCCCTGAAGCTCCCAGTTGCACTAAGCGTTCCCCCTGCCATTATCAGTAGCATTGCTAGATGCACTCCAATAGGAGCAAACCTGCCAGACAGGCCCTTGAAGGCGTACAGAGATGGCCCTTTCAAGAATACCTATAACAATGTATGTGCCATAAATATCAACACAGTAGAATATAACATCATCACAAAAAGAATGACCACGTAAAAGTGAAAATTATCACCTCGTATCTGGCTCCCATCAGAATAACACCTAAATCTTCAATGGATGCCTGGGGCAAAGTTTCTGAAAATTCCTGCTTCCGGATAGCATCGGCTGAGTGCATGAAGCTCCACCTGCATTCGCATGTACGACATCCTGAAAATAAGTTTCATGTCCCTAACTAGAGAGATGATTGTGCTGCAAATAAATACAGACCTTCTTGCAACCTTAACCAGGGGGATTTGTGTAGTGTAAGTGCAGGCCATAAGAGAGATGCCCAAAAGACCCAACAATCCCAGGAAAACAGGAGAAGAGAACATATGGTCAAATCCAAGGGTAAGAATCCACCTCCAACTAAAGAATCCTAATACAGGATTCTCTTCAGGGAATTTCTGGAAATAGAAATCTGGAGTCTCCCCTTGATCAATTACAGTACCTGTAGAAAACATTGACGAATTGCCCAGTCAGGAATTCCACTTTTCTTACTCAAAGATTCATAGCTTGTCATTCTATCTAAATTATCTTCAAATGGAAATAATCACTAAATATTGCATAATAAAACTACCACATCAGAATCTGCTCATGAAATATGCAATCTTTTTTCTTTTCTTTCTTTTTTGTTTGAAGAAACATATTACACTAATAAAGGGCAAACCACGAAAAAAGCATCAACTTGGCAGAGACCAAAGATTTAAGAACATACCCAAAGCCATAAGTCCAGCAATAGTAAACATTTCACCAATAGCTAAAGGTAAATTAGACAAAACAGCCAAAACCCGTCTAGGCAATCTCTTCAAGTAAACCAACGGTCCACCTGTTGAAGCCTTCTGTGGAGCCTCATCATTGCCGGTAGCACCATCACTACTCTCTTCAGATACAGGAGGAGCTGAATTTGATAAAATGATCTTTCTTGATACATTCTTGTCATTGTTCTTGATTTCTTTGGTTGTTTTAACTTTGCAAGATATATTCAAAGAAGGAGATTTTTCCCTGTTGTAGAGGATGTGGATTTTGGGATTAAATTTGATGGTGGAATTGAAAGAAGGGAAACTGAGAAAATGGGTTTTCAGGAGACGTGGGGCTGAGGGTTTTACGGGGTTGAGAATGTCCATTAATGGAGATTTGAGAACTGTGAGTAGGGGTTTTGTGGTTGATGGCAAGGGCGGAAGAGTGTCAGCTTAAGAGTCTTTGAAGCTTAACGACCAGCAGTCGGTTTATCCAAAAAGGGGCCTTAGATTTATTATTATTATTTCTTTTCAACTGGTGTAGCTTTTATGTGCCTTTTTTGAGTATGACCAATGAATATCGGCCATGTCAGCTCAAGCCACTTGGAGCCTTGACAGAAATAAACAACAAAAACCAAAAACTTAATCTTGATTAGATAAAGTAAAACAAAGCTGGAGCTTAACAGGACGTACCAGGCAAAGCAAGCGCATATCTTTAGCTCCATCGGGTGGAGTAGCTGCTATGAACCTTAATCCAATTATGTTGAAATGACTAGACCTTGTCATTTAAATGAATGAACTTAACCATTATGAATTGTTGAATCTGTTTTATCATATTAGCATGGTGGGATTCTTGACAAGCACCAAGTTGAAGAGGGGTAATATTAATAACTCCAATACGAGGCATTTAAGGGATTCAGATGCCGCACTCCTGAATCCAAACCATCTGACACTAAGTTCTACACCCACGTAGGCTCCGTACAACCGTAGCAATGGCTCATAGCGAAGGGATGATTTTACAAAGTGCAGGTTAATTCAAATTCTTTAATTGTTTAAACATTTTAGTTAATTGGATATTACCATGTTCACCTACAGGATGCAAAAAAACAAAATGGTTACTCAATATTTTAAAACTTAATTGTCAATATTTTCGTTTTGAATGATTTTTTTTAAAAAAAGAAAAAGAGAAAAAAAAAAAAAGGTTATAAAGAACCGTAGCAATGTGAGAGGCGTCAGTGACTCGAATGGATATCTCACAAATTAACCTCAAGCTTTGTCTGAAACATGTAGTCATTCGAATTTTGCTTTCCATATCATACATCTCCAGTATCCAATTGTAAACATTTACCTGCCCTCCTCTCACCTCTCGTTATAGCTTCAAACAGAATTCTGCATAAATATTCCTGAATTTTGCATACATGCCCCGCATGAAATGTATTTCTCCAACATTTAATCCAATCACTCCCCAATCAATGTCTCGCATATGCAAGGTTTGAGCAAGTTGTCAAGCTGTTGAGTTTCCTCCCGTACAAGGTTTGAGCAAGTTGTCAAGTTGTTGAGTTTTCCTTCACGAGTTTCTTCTACCTGTTGCATATGGAAATAATATGGGGTTACAATTCAATCGATTAAATGACCGCTATAACAAAGATTTCCCTCAGATTTCCGTATATTCTAATGGAACTGAGAAATGGTTTTCGATAATTTGTACATGCAAATATGCATTCAAACAGACCCCTAATCATATATTTGAGTGCAACGTCCATTTCCAAGTTGAATGGCAAAGAGGCTTACCAAACAGTAGTTAACAGATTTACTTCTGCGTTGCTAACAGTTCTATGTCGGCTCCAACTTCAGCAATTTTGGTTTCTTTAGAAGCTTTGGCTACTTTGGCTATACTCTGAACATCGAAGTCGAGAGCAATTTGTTTAACCAGACCGTCAAGCATCTGTTTCCGGAGGACAACGAAATATTGTTAAACGGACAAATGGGTAACTTACAATTGAAACGGATCTGTTGATGTAACACACGACTTTACAACAGTAGATTCGAGTAACTTTTTGAAACCTGACTGATCATATGTTCCATCACTCAGAAACTCTGTTAATAACAGTTCGTTGAATTTTTTTTCAAAATATTTACATTTTTCTAATCTTCCCTATCATGGATATACTCTAAATCCTATTGAAACATCTCTAGATCCACGATTTTTCCACTCTCACCAATGTAACATTAACAATGACAGCAAGTGACTTGAACATCTCTAGTTCCATTGAGATCCTAGTGAAGAAGAGGCAAGATTTGATCACCAAGCAACCAGTATTGCCGTCTAGTGCCAGTATTGACTTATGATATTGGCCAAGGTTAAAATTCATTGACAAAATGACTTCAGTTAGAAAATCCTGCTGAATGAAATTCTTATCGATTTGGCCAGAGAAAACAAAACTTGGCTTATACAGTAAGAGAATGTCAACAATATAATGAGCAGTTATAGCACTATTATACACTTTCAATAACGTACCAGTGATCCAATGGCAACTAAAGCCCGGAATTTTGAATCAGCTTCTAGATTTTCCTCTTCCGCAATCTGTGCGAAACACAAGCAAATGCATAATTATTGCTAAATTATAGGAAGGAAAATCACTTTAGCACTTCAGCAATAAATAATATGCCCCATCTGAAAATGACGGTGTTGAGATTTTTAATGCACCGCTCCAACCTCCAGGAATCCAATCAAGAGAAAAATACAAAGCATAGCCATTTGCGAAAGAAGGGAACAAAATTGAGAATGAGGCACACCTCAAGCGCCGCTGAAAGAACTTGGGATTGACCCTCTCTATCCTTTTTCTCTATTAACAGCACAGCATAACTGTGAAACACAAATAATGGCTCAAAAGACAACGGACAAAAGCCATCCAGATAGAAAACTGGATAGGAAAAATGTCTACATCGGCAATGCATGTTTGAGAACTGGTGTCTTTATTTTGACATTGGAAACTTGAAGACAGGAAAAATTGTTGCCGTATGGACCATTGAATAAATGCTTACTTTAGTATCAAGGTAGAATAAGATAACTGCAAATTCTTGTTTGGTGATGAAGAACAATTGGAGAAGGTATCAAGAATCTGCAAGAACAATTTAAGCATAAAAACTGCATAAAATAAATTGCCAAAAGAAACACACGAAATATTCATCCAGTATGACAAAAATGTACATATGCACATATGAACATCAAGATAATGATCACAAATCCAAGTCCAAAACATGGAAATGAAAAATATTTGATGTAAGAGGTGAAACAGAAATATTAACCTCACTGCGATGACTTTGTAGCCAGCTATGGTAGCCTGAGTTCTTGAATAAATTTGTCAAGACACGGATGCTGGTTAAAAGGTTTGGTACAAGAGGTGAATTGGCGGTAACTTTCTTGATCAATTCCATTAGCACATCTGACAGCATATAAAGTCCATGCTAAAATTTTTTAAAAACTACATTTACAATTAAAAAATAATCTCAGCCAAACCAAAACTCATCGAATGCTCCAATCAAAGTTTTTCATCAATAAATATAATTTTCAAGGCAATACATGCAAATAGAAACTTAAGCTATTTTTGAAGCAAAAATGTAAGTCAAATAAAAACAAACCATGGGCATGTCACTGTACCATTTTCATCTTCGAAATGCTTGAGAAGTGCACTTACCCCTCCTGGGTGTAACACGATCATCCTCAGGATATCAATAACTGCAGAAAATGCACAATACATTCATGGATATGGAGTTATTCACTATGCCTTTAATCCAGTGGAACGAGAATAATAAAATTGCATAAAGTTTGCAGTCAACATCAAAGCATTTTATAAAGAGAGAGTACTTGTTGCTATTTAATCAAGTGAAACTTTTCTGAACGTGTAATTACTTCCATAAATGCAACTCTCCCCAAGATAAGGTAATCTAATCCTCTCTTTCAGCACACCATTGAGCAGAAGCATGTGACTAGTTTTCTGAAACATATAGCTAATTTTCACAGAAAAAGGCTTATAACAAATGTATGCTGACCTGGAAATATCATCGCCACTGGCCAACTTTTTATCAATTTCAGCAGCATAACCACATCATCCTCTGCAAATCTACTAGTATGATAATGTGACGTGTCCTTTAAAATTTTAACCACCACACCAATCTTGGAAATATCAACCTCTGACAAAGACAAGTTCTTTTTGTCCTTCACAAGAATGACAGAAATTCTTTAGAAATAATGAAACTTGGAGCTGCAATGATCAGATCCAAAGCTACCAAAAGCACAAAGAGAACATTCTACCGGGTCAGATAGAAGAGTACTGTTGAACTCAGTTATCTTTTTCAGGATCCCATCAAATTGAGCCACATCAAAAACTAGCATTCCTTTCTGTAAATGAAAATACCATATGACAAAAGGATGAATTGGAGAGCTACTAGAAGAATTTGGGAAATCTCATCTCAGGCTCAGTGGTATTAAAAATCAAGATTTGCAATATTTAATAATAATAAACTATTGTAGTCAAATTCCATTCTCATACTATTCGAAATATGGAATGCTAAATTTTTGTCGAGGAAGTAACCAATAATTTTCCACTTTATCAAGCCCATATCTATTCAGCCTGGTTCTAATAAATTTGCTTTATCAGAAGGCCCGATAAAACCCTCCTAGAAAATATTAAATAGCATACGGGGAAACCAAAAGATAAAACATAAGATATTTTTGTAAAGATATCAACCGAAGCTTCCTAAGACATGGCCATGGTTTCATGTTGAAGATAGGAATTTAAAAGAAGTTAATAAAAAATTGAAGCATGAAATGTAATTGTAGCTTAAGTGGCCAACATTAATGGCTAGGGTTATAAAGAAAGTAAAAGTGCAGCAAGAGTTTACCTTGGGGATATGCTTGAAAGTAGGCCTTGCTGAAACAGCTGTTACATGAACCAAATGATATAAATTATAGCCTAACCAATAGAACTTAAGCTAATAAAACCTTGAACTCATTTTCTCACTCAATAGATTTATACCAGGTACATTGGAAGGCTGTCCAGGAACATAAGCACTAGCTGAGATGAAAGATAAGGGAATGTTAAATGTGAACCAAAAGGACAAGAAGCTGACAAATAAAGATTTATGTCAAAGCAAAAGTAAATTATGCATACAGCCAGTATATGGGTCTCGAAATGATGAATCAAGAGCAATGTCCCGTTGACCAGAATTTTGGAGTATGAACTCTACAATTTGTTGACGATATGAAAGAGGAAGATTCTCTTTGAGAAGCCACTTATCAGCAGTTGAATATGGATTTTCTGTGAAAGCCACCATTATCAATTTATCTTTTTGACACCACATTATCATTAATTTATCAATTGTGAAGAATTAGGGCAAGAGAAAATATAACGTAAATGGAAAAAAAATGAATATGGAAGCACAACAATAGCAATGATAAGCACAGATGCTTCCCGTATTGAGTAAATTTCCTTTCTCAATATCTTGTTGCCAGGTAAAGACATACGAACAACACTCTGAAGGAGCTGAACTTAACAGAGAAATTGTAAGCACCAAGCACAAATACAGAGGTATTAAAAGTACCTGATCGATTGTAGGGCAACTTACGAATAGGCTCACCATCTCCAATGTCAACATCAAATACTGAGTAAAAAAGGTACCACCATCAATTTGTACATTAGAGAATAAGAATCAAAGCAGTCAACAGCCAAATATTAAGGTAAATGAGAAGCAAAGCAACTTAAGTACAATGCTAACCATAATCATATTCAATTCCATCAAGAACAGGCCTCTTCATGCCATCGTCTGGCCCATCAACAACTTCACCAATCTGGAAAATAAAGTGAAGTACAACACACACGCACACACAAAAAAAAAAAAAATATATATATATATATATGATATAAGTAATCATTCAGTAAAGGAATAAGAAATCAAAAGGAAAAACATTAAGGGAACGGAAATTCAGAAACCCAACTCCACTAACTAAAAAATCTAAGCATTTTCTTGGCTATAATTAAAGCCACAAACTTCCGAATGATACACATATTCAAGACTTAATATCTATATAACAATCATGACAATAGCTACTAATGCAAGAGCGAGATCCAATATTTCAAGACATGATAAAACCTCTTAGCTTATTTGTTAAATGCAACATTCACCCTCACATGCATGCTGCACATCTGGTTACAAGACGAACAATATTACAGTCATTGCCGCCGAAGATACAAGCGCTATGGAAACAGTGGTCTTAGAATTAAACTCATTAGTAACTTAACGAACTGAATTGCTGGTAGATACTTATTCCCTTTGTTAGATCCTTGGCTTAAAAAAATGATGGCCGAGAAGAATTATGCTATTAGATTTTGTTACATTGCATGATAAAACATCCATCAACAAATTGAGTTCAAATACTTACTAGCTAGTGACTTACGAAGGAAAGGTAACACATATGTGTAGAAGCATGATATGGTTAAAATGAACTTTAGAAGAAAGGCCAAATAGCAAAAACAAACAACTCAATTCAACTCAACTAGACCTTAATCCACTCAATTCAACTCAACTAGACCTTAATCCCAAGTCAGTTCTCATATTACCTGAAGAAAACAAACACAGAGAATTAAGATGTATAACCACAACAAATTGAATGTTACCTTGTCCCATTTTTGTTCTCTTAAATTCCATGAATAAGCTACACCATTGTCCCCTTCCCTGACGACTTTAGTTTGGCCATCAGTGGTTCCTGATAATAACAAAATGGGGCCAGTTAGCCTTCACAACATCAGCAAAAACAAAAACCAGCAATTCCATGCCCATCATCACCCACAACAGAATGCGAAACTCAGCAAACACGAGTAAAAGCATCAAACCTGGAATCTGCAAAGCATCTAACCCTGGTAATTCTTCTAACTTTAGCCCTCCAACCCTCTTCCTGATGCAAAAATATAAATCGCATAAAAAAATGACAACCATTAACAAAAACGAGAACAGGAACTTTCAAGAATAGAACCTTGCACATACATAGTTTCAATAAATGATGAAATCAATAACATGTTTTAATGATAAGATCTTGTCATTCATAGATAAGCACAAGCAGTTGAACAATATACATGCAGATACAGTATTAGCATAAAACAACAAATAGATGGAAAACAATAGTGGAAATTTATATAAATTAAGGTAATGAATTAATAAATACTCCGAACCTGTTTGAGAATACAAATCATTTTATGAGCCACAAAAGATGCTTACATATCAAATAATTAATAGCCATAACAGTGAGATTTTACCTGCTTAGTTTGTATTGAGAAAGTTGTGAAGCATATGACTCAATATCTTGTGGATTAGCAATCCTATCCTGATCTGATGTCCAAATACGCACAACTCCATCTGAACATGCTGTGACAATGTCACCATTTTCTAAGAATTTGGCATCCCAAACACAACCAGGATGCTCAATGCTTTGAACACAAACACTATCTGCAACAAAACAATGCCATGATATTAATTAACACTCAAACAAGTGACACATTTTTGTTGCAATGAACCTCTCAACCACCAAATACACAAACCAAAAGGAAGAAAATCAAGCTAGAAGGAACCACCTTTCCAAATTTTTGCGGAACAATCTTCACTACCACTCACTATAAGTCCAGAGGCATGTGAATTCACTGAATAGACAATGGACGCGTGACCAACCATCTCCATTAATACTTGGCCAGTTATTGCCCATAACCTGATGGAACTGTTGCAGAAACTGGAACTGAGAGCTATATTCCAAGATAACTGAGTACAATAAAGAAATTAACAAATTCACAATATGGAAACCAGTTTTATTTTCATTTTGTTGGAGAGTTGGAGAATATGCCAAACCAATAGCAGATAACAACTAACCACCTCAAAAAAAAGGAACAAAAATGTATCTCTAGAAAAAAAAACAACTGACTTTACCATGCGAGTTAGCTGGAAGCAGTAAAATTAAAATATCAACTTGACAAAGTTCTCCATTTTGATTAAATCATTTCATTATTAAGGGAGTTAGTCAACATAAGAACCGAAACTGTGCACATCCTAAATGAAAAAAAAAAAACAAAACAAAACAAAAAAAAAACTACAGATAAATAACTACCTGTCATGTGACGCAGAAAGAATACCCAGTCCATGCATCTCAGCTAAACCCCGCACAGTATCTGTGGAATTGGCAAAGTTTATTAGAAAGTAAATATATATGCAAGTCTATCAACCTACTAATTATTGGGTATAATGGGGGTGAAGGATCAAAGACTACCATATAAAACCCATTAATCAATATTTATCTGTATTTACAACAATAGTATGTAAAGAAATAAGCTGCACAGAGCAGAAAATAATTGTTTTTTCTCAGTCAAGAGTTAGTAACATACTTTCACAGTGGACTCCATCTAAAGCAGTGGAACTAGAATATCAAAAACCAGAGACATCTCACCATAATTTTAAACATAGTTATGTTCAGGTTTTTGGCCTTTTGCAAACCTTCGCATGATAAAGAAAATGCCAGTCTAATTGAAAAAATAAACACAAACAAAAATCTAAATGAATTGGTATGTACTATGTTGGAATGAAATAACCTGCGTGCCCCACAAAAGTGTGTACACATGCCTTTCCTTTCCAAAGTTTTACAGTTGTATCACTTGAACCTGGATAAAGGCAAAAGAAAAATATTATAGAATCATTAGCAACTATTATCATATTTATAAATTTGTTAATGGGTAAAAATTTTTGGCAACTGTAACAAGCTAAACAGAATCTTACACCAAAAAAAAAAAGGAAAAAACAAGAAGGGAACCATGTACCTGTAACAAGCTCCCCTGAAGACAACTTTATAACTGACTGGACCGCCGACTTATGAGCCTCCCATGACTCAACAGCTTGTCCCTTCCTCCATCGTCTCAAAGTACTTCATTGAATAAGACCAAGAGAAGAAGGGAAGACATTAAGTGGAAGCAGAATCATTAAGAATTCAAACAAAATAACTAGATAACACAATTATAATAATATGCTTCAACCATTGGTAGATGTGTGTGTGCATACACGCATATGCAGTTTCTGGAAAAATGTACCATCAAAGTAGCAATAAAAACATTCAAATTCAAGCCATACATAGAAAACATTCTCACCAATCGACGGATGATGAAACAACATCCTCATTATCCAATGCAATACCAGTGACTTGTAATTGATGGCCCTTCAAAGTCTGCACCTTCTCCCCGGTGCTCAAATTCCAAACTAAAACCAATGTGTCCATGCCACCAGAAACTATCCCACCTTCCGGGTACTCTTCATTGGGAGGAATCCAAGCCAGCGGACCAACAAAACTGGAATGTCCCAACAAAATTCTCGAGGAAGAATACTTGGGCTTGTCTGATGATTCACGAGACCAGAACCTTATCGTCCGGTCCCTTGACGAAGTTGCAAACCCAGCATCACCACATATACATATACCTCGAACCTAAAATTAATATATACATGAAAAGAAATTCTAAGCATTAAACACAAACAACTAAAGATCTGAAATGCTACTAATACTTATCCACAGCATATCACAATTAAAAGAACAAAATAAGAGTGAATTTCAGCAAGCAAGCTAAAAAATGCATAATTTTTTTAAAAAATAGTGGAATCATAGAAAACTAATTATTCAATTAGATAAATTAATGATATTCAAAGCAAGACTCAGAACCATCAGCATTGCTCATAATTTGATATCAAGAGCTATAGTTGAAAGTCGCATGACTTTCTAAATTCCTATTTCACAAATGTCAGTTGATTTCCCACTAATTTTCTTCACTTATATTTGACCAGGAAAACAATCGCCGATCAGACGTTATTGGAATAAAAATTAGACGAGTGGAAAGAGGATCTTACGTCATCTTTGTGGCCACGAAGCTCGCAGCTGAGTTTGTATCCTTGGAAATCGATATCCATATCCATTTTCAGTTACAGAAAATTAGGGTTTTAGGATCTAAAAACCGAAACTTTCTTTACAAGAAAATGCTATAGTGAGGGATAGTATTATACCTTTCTCTTCATCTAATCTTTGAAAATTATATGTTAAGCCCCTGAACTTTTGAATATTTTTAATTGGATCATTTAAACTTTAATATGGTAAGATCCTGACCTTTGAACTTATCCGTTTGGTCTTTGCAGTTTAATATGCTGTATTTGCTCTCATTTTAAATTTTGACCAAAAATATGTATTTCAGACTATTATTATAAAGTTATTGATATTTCACTACAAAAAATTAGCTCAATAGCTACGGAATTTAGCTACGGATTAATTTCGTAGCTAAATAGAAACGGAATAGCTACGGAATAGCTACAGAATAAGATAAATAGCGACGGAATACAAAGGGTTAGCTAAATTTGTCACAATTTAGCGACGGAATTAATTCCGGAGCTAAATCCGTCACAATTTAGTGACGGAATTAATTCCGTAGCTAAATCTGTCACAATTTAGCTACGGATTTAATTCCGTAGCTAAATCCGTAGCAATGTATAAATTATTAATGTATATAATTTTTCAATGTATATACCTAATATATATATATATATGTATATATATATATTTCAAAAATATAAATAGCAAATTATATTATTAATATTAAGTTTTAACCGACAAATTGAGATAATAATTAATTAAGAAAAATTAATTAATATAAATTATATTTACATATTAAATAGAAAAATTGATTTAGCATCAAAACGACGTCGTTTTGGAAAGGATAAAACGACGTCGTTTAATGGTTAGAGGATATCAGACAACCGGTTTCATTTCCCTTTTCAAGTATCTGTCACCTTAATTTCTTAATCGATCTTCCCTTTTCACATATCCCTTCCTCATTTCCTTGCTGTTGTTGTTTGAAATTGAAATTCTAGAATCAATATTATCAAATTTCATTCTATTTTTGCTTGGGTACT
>CANYBF010138021.1:0-14446 GCA_948192965.1 Dalechampia spathulata | reverse complement strand
TTTACCTCTTGTAGATTCTCCAAAGCGTTAGGGAATGAGAATTGTAATCCAATCCGATCCAAATCCAAGTTTAGGTGATTAAAACGCCTAATTCTAGTTGATTTTAGTGCGTTTTGATTAATCCTAATGCCTTAGATTGATTAGAATTTAGGTTTTGGAGTGTTTACTATCAGAAACCTAGGGTTTTCGCTAAAAATTCTAGTCCTTCAGCCAAATGGCAGATTAGGGTTTAATTAGGTCTACCCTCGGGAACATACGCGATCGCGTATGTTGTGTAATGACACATATGCGATCACACATGATCATATGCGGCATGTAATGGGACATATACGATCGCACATCCTCCCAAAAAAGCTAAATGAAACCCTAAACGGGCCTAGCCCGATCTGAAAAGACCCAGGACGGTCCAAAAGAACCCTAAATGGCCCAGAATTAACTCGGAATCAATCCGAATCAAAGCCGGCCAAAAATTAGGGTGCGATACTAGCATGGATGTATGAGTATGAATTATTTTATGATGCATATGATATGGCATATAAGATGTATGCATGGCCTATCCTAGGAAACATCTGGCATTATAATTGCAAAAAAGAAATCAATTAAAGAAAATTGCATGAGTATGCATGCATGCATGTTTGACAATAAAGTTTAGTGAACACATAACATACAACATCACTCCCTACCACCCTCCCTACCACCCTTATAACTCCTCAAAAATTGGTCAATCCCAATTCTCCTAAGTGGGATACTAGTTTGGAGTTACACTAGGAACTCAAGGCATGATACTCTCAACATGTGAGGCAAGCAAAGATTGATCATTACCCAATCATATAAGGGATTATGATGAAAATTTGATATCATTTTAGGTGGAACTTAAAGTGAAATGGCAATCTTCATGAGGGGCTCCCTTGAGGTATGACATGGACCCATGGTAAGGTTGCATAGAATGGAGTTACCATCAGATGGTTTTGAAAAATGGTCTAACTAATCCATAGTACAAGTGCTAAGTTAAACCCTTCAGAGATTGGGTTTGATTGGTAAAAATCCATTCATCTAGAGTTATCAATTTTTATCATAGTAAGTAATTAATTATTCCTAGATAGGTGAATCAATATAATTAAACAATATATAGTGTGGTAATAGATAAAGCATGAATATAATCACATAACACATAAGCATGGTAGTAAATAAAGCAAAGCTCAGTAGCAAATCAATAAAGTAATGGCTTACAAAAAAGGATAAGAGAGAGCTAAGGGAATACATGTAGAATGTAGCAAGACATACATGTGAAGGGAATAAAATAGAAGCCTATTCTATTGCAAAGGATCTTCAATGATACAAAAATGAGATATTAAACGATATTTCCTCCACTCCACTTAGGGAAAGCCAAGATAGGGATCTTGGGCAACATGAGTCAAAATGCATGAACAAAAACGCAAACAATGTTAGGTAACAAAGATGATTTTAAGACATAATTGATTAATTCAAAGCTATAAGGCAATATGAATTAAGGATTAAGGTCCTTTGAATGCATCCACAACTTTCATGAAAATGCAATTAACATGAGTTTGATTGTGCAAATGTCCTGAAAATACAGGGGAACTTCTAATATCACTCATGAATGTCAATTGGACTCAATTTACTTCCCAAGCCAAATTCAATCATCCAAATAGGATTAAAATGAAATCAAATAGCATTCAATTTGAAAAATAAATTTAGCAAATCAATTTGGAAAGAAAATTAATTTTTAGGCAAAAATTTATCATAGAGAATGATTGGAAGATTATAAGATCATAATACATCACTTAGAAATAAATAAATATCCAATCAAGTCCAATCATATCTTTATATCATAAAATTGCAATTAAAATAACATTTAATTGAGGAATTAAGCAAAATTGAATTGATTTAATAGAAAAATCAATTAAATTGATCATGAAATATGTAATTGGAAGACTTTAATATCATCATGCATCAATTAGAGATTGAATCAATATCCAATTCTAGCTCAATGACATTAATTGCAATTCAAAGTAAAGTTGACATATAATTTGAAAAACTAATTTTGAGGTTAAAATTAATCAAATTGGAATAGTTTATGATGAATCTAGATCATTAGAATTGCTATGAGATCATAAATGCTACTAGAAACTTCAAATAAATCAAAATATTAAGTTGAAAATTCAAGTTTCTACAAATCCAGAACAATACATGCATCATATGAAGCCAATATATGCATCATACATAATGAAAACAAGACTGTATACACTACATAAAGCTATATGTGTGTCATATGAGGTGAGAAACTAAAGTATATGCATCACACATAATTATTTGTTAGAGGATAAAATCAAGTTTTTAGCAAAAACATAAATGAAAAGCTGAATATTCGACTATTATTGATCATTTAAACAATCATGAAGCCATGAATGCTGCTGTGGCATTCATAAAATCAAGCCAAACTAGCAAAACCCATGGGAAATCAAAGGAAATTCAAGAGAAAAGAAGAAAATGGAAGTTGATCCATACTCAACAATGCTAATGAGGCTTTAATCTTCAATTTCCAAACATGATTAGGGCTTAAGTAAGGTTAATTTATCACTAATTACCTAATTAAGTGCTTAATTAAGTTATGATTAGTTGAAGGTTAATTTTGGTAGAGTTTGACCTTAAAATTGATTCAAAAGTCTACTAAATGCTAATACCTAAAGGGTATTTATAAAAGCCAATAGGTAATGGTCTATAAAAAATAAGCAATGTGGGAAAAATGTAAATTTTGGAACTTTATATGTCATATGAAGTATGATGTGTGACGTATGAAGTTGAAAATGCACTTCATGCATTGACTTACAT
Source organism: Dalechampia spathulata (assembly GCA_948192965.1). Classification (NCBI taxonomy): domain Eukaryota; kingdom Viridiplantae; phylum Streptophyta; class Magnoliopsida; order Malpighiales; family Euphorbiaceae; genus Dalechampia; species Dalechampia spathulata. Next base: position 11,593 of record CANYBF010138021.1, on the reverse strand, counting down.
GAGTCATAAACTAGATGAATCATATGTTCAAATGACTCATAAGGCCAAGAAATGTGTGTGTACAACTTAGTTTTGATAATGGAGACCTATGTCGCGCCATATCAAGGAAATCTTGAGAATGCACACGCATAGGTGAAAATTCAAGGTCTACAATAATTATAATAAAATATATTACTAAATAATGAATAATGCCTTTTATTAAACAAAAAACATTACAAAGTTTACATGATTCTCTATAACATACATTAATAACTAACATGCATGGTTACATTAATTAAGAATCAAGCAACTTAAAGTCAATAATTACATTAGGAAGCAATGTTATTAAATCAAGAGGAAGATTACTAAATGCACATGTGAATTTTATTTGCTTGATATGAGGTTTTAAGGGAATGATTGTCTAAATAATTCACTTGTTCTCTTAATGGAGGATGATGTACAATGGATATTAATGGTTGTAAAAGAGTAAGGCATGACCTTGAAACCTTGCAAGCATAAACATAAATTAATAGGACTATCATTAATATGTTTGATTATGTGTATGGATAATTAGGTGAATTTATTTGCTTAATAAGGAGTTATCTTTAATGGTTAAAATTATAATCAATTTTTCCTTAAATTAATTAAAGAAATAATATGATTATCCTATGGTACATGAAAAAGTATGATTAAGAAAGAACAAAGATAATGATTAAGAAGGTGTATATGAATACTAAGTGAATGCTAGAGGTATATAATGTTTTGTGGTACAAGCATGGTAATGAGAGGAGCCAGTATATATAATTGTTAAATTGAACTCTTGTTAAGAAGCATATTATTAAGAACATATATTGTAAATATAATATAACAAAATAAAATTGAAATAGTATTGAACATGAACAAAGTGAACAAAATAATTAAATTTAATGCATTTAGTGGATTGAAATATACTTATGAGCAATTTAACTTAAATGTTATAAAATTAAAATGCAACAAGTATAAAGGATAAATGAATTGATGCTTAGATTTCATAGGCAGATAAAGGTAAAGAAAAAACATGTTCAGTATTAATGGACTTGTGAAATAAAATTGATAAGTGAAATAAATAGGCTTATTAATGACAAGCATATATATAGTATATTATTTATGGATGGCTTAAATATTACTTGTTTATTTTCAAATGTTTAATGTATTTATGAAATGTTATTGATACAATGTTGTAAGGGCATAATGGAATTGCATATAATGTAAACTTAATTAAATCATGCATCATATTTCATTAATATAACATTATAGAGAAATAAGGGAGGAACTACTATTTATATACAAATATATTTGTGAAAAGGAGAAATAAGGGTGATGCTAGTATATGTTAGATTTCATTATTAATGTAGTAATAGAATAAATAAATTTAGATTTCATTATTAATGCAATAATAGAATAAATAAAATTTTCATTTTAAAATGGAAATTCAAAGAGAATCGTGCATCAACAAAAATGAAAAGCATTAGATAAAAATAAAATAATGATGTAACACTTACACTAATCATAGATCTCCTTCAATATTTCACTCCTTTATTATTGTAGCAAACTAGAAAGCCCTTAAATGTAGAAGACCTCCAAAGTATCCATTCCAAATAAGGAAGACAAGTTGTAAACTCTTCACCTTGCACAATCAACTAATCACAAACTAGTTAGATTAGAAGATAAAATATAAGTGTTTCAATTTTTCCTTTTATTTCTTTTATGTATGCCAAATGGTATTTTCTTTTAAATGAGAAGAGTGGTTAAACCAAAGAAAGAAAGAGGAGATCTAACTTTGATTTGATTATAATAGTATATTTATAATTAACTATTATGGTTACATGGAACCTGATAGCCCAACTTATACCTTGATTTGGCTTTATAAGTTGATCTAAGCTTGGGATTGAGGCCAATGATGTAAGTTACATATGTAGGCCTTTAAAATTCTCAAGATCAATCCATGTGACTTAGACTTTAATAAAAACACTCTTTAATTACTTATCATAGAAGCCTATTATGAGCGTTGGTTTCTGCCGACTGCCCAAAGCGAGGCTTGCGATGCTCACAAACTAAGGACTACACTTGGAGTAAAAGCGTGGTGTTCCCAAGGGGCTACCTTGAGGAAGGACACGGACTCGAAAGAGTCATAAGGGAGTCACCACCAGATGGTTCCGGATTGGTCCAACTGACCCATAACATGAGTACTAGTTAAACCCTTCAGAGATTGGGTTCGAGTGGTGGAGATCTATTTCTATGAGTTTCCAAAATCGATTTTACCATTATAGTTGGGATTAATTATCCTAAGCAGGCAAGCATACTAGCGTAAATGTAAGGACACAACACGATATGTGATTTGGCATCACAAGGTTGTACGTAGAATGATATATAAAGCTATATGGCATTTGAGTGGCATGGCATATGCATGATATGTGAAGTAGCGATAAAATAACATGGCATATGCATGGCATGTGAACATGAATGGCATATCATATGCATGATATGGCAACTTAACATGATATATAAGCATATAATCATGACAAATAGCACGTATAGTGTAATACGTTAGCGCGTTTGGATCGTTTTAGCGTTATAGAATGTATGATGTATGCATGGCATATGAAGTGAATGGCATGGCATATGCATGGCATGCGAGATAGATGACATGATATATGCATGACATGTGAAATGAATGGCATATTATGTGCATGATATGTAGAGTGATGCATAGCATGGCATACACAAGACATGTGGCATGGATGACATACCATATGCATGGCATGTGAAATGGATGACATATCATATGCATGATAGATAACATGACATATGCGTGGTATGTGAGGCGAGTGACATATCACATGCATGACATGTGGAATGATGTATGGCATGGCATATGCATGACATGACATAGTGTGTATGTATGAAATGACATGGCATATGTATGACATGGCATAGTGAATGACATACCATATGCATGATATGTGAAGTGAATGGCATATCATGTGCATGACATGTGGGATGAATAGCGTATCATATGCATGATATGACATAGCAATATGTATGTTTAATGGCATGGCATATGCATGACATGGCATAGTGATGCATATGTCATACGGCGTGATATGGTATATAACATGTGACATGGCATGGCATCATGGCATAATGACATGTGAAATGGCATATATATATGCATGGCATATAGTATGGTGAATGGCGAGTTGTGTATTGTATTGCGTATTGGCATATTGGATTGTATTGGCATGTTGATACGTATAAGCATACGAAATATAGTATGTTATGCATGGCATGGCATAGTAATGTGTCATGTGTCATGTGACATGGCATGTGATATGGATGATATGTATATTTACGCAAATATAAATCATCCACGAGCAAAAATAATAATGGCCGGTGAAAGGGATCAAGGAATTAAGAGATACACGAGGGATATTAGGAGAATTATTACAAAGCATGAATAATTCTATCCTATTGCCAAAATGTCCACGCATACATATTTTGGGACGTTAAATAACGTCCTCCTCCTTCTAGGGTACTATTCCACCTTGGGTTGCACGAACCAAAATGCACGATGGAATATTATGCAAAATAAACAAGTAAATTCATTAGTAGCAAATGAATTTAGGATTTATTTGACTAGTCGAATGTTATGTGAAAGCACGAACCAAGAGTCAAAATCCGGTTAATTATTTGACAATAATCATATGAATTTATACGAGTCGGATCGTGAAAATTTATTTTTATAAAAATAATTTTAAGTAAAATTATTTTTATTTGATCATGAAAAATTAAATGGGAGGGCTAACATCATATAAAAAAATTATTAGAGATAGCCACTCGACCAATTTAAATTCAATCTTATCAAAATCGAATTTATATGAGTAAAAATGGCATTTTATCGTAGAAAATTAATTTTGAGGTCAAAATTAATTAAATGTATTTATTTTATAATAGATCCAGTATACTTGAGCCACTGTAAAGTACCAAATACTACTAGAAAAATCAAAATACATTGAAATACGGCTAAAAATATGATTTTTTCTGGAAAATGCAAGGGATGTGCGCCGCATATGAGCTATGTGTGGTGCACATGGCATGATATGTGGCACATATAGCAAGCCAATCTACATAAAAATCAATTTTATCAGTATTAAAATGATTTACAGATTAAATACAACAAGTTTGATTAAGGTAATACCTTGTTTTGAGTTCGAATCGGCCTCCGAATTTGCAAATCAAACAAGTAATTATGCAATTAACTTGAATAATTAATTTTAAGGCTAAAATTAATAAGATCTAGATAATATTTGATAGATCCAGAACACCAGAGGCGTGAATAAGCCTCAAATACTACTAGACTTGTCAGATCGGGTGAGAAAATGAAAGAAATTTGCATTTCTGGGAAATTTTAGGGTCAATGTACATAGCACATAGACCCATGTGCACCACACATAGGCTGTGTGTGGTGCACATGATGGCATATGTAGCGCACATGATGAGAAAAACTCAAGGAAGTTAAAGTTTTTCAGTAAAAACCTTAGATCCAGCTCTGATCTAAGAAGATCGGACCTCGAAAATGAATTTTTGAAGAGCGGAAGTGCATTTAATGTAAAAAACATCATTCAAAGTTGAAATTTGTTAGATCTGGGAGATTTATGAAAGATCCAGAGCACTAAAAGCATAGAAAAGACTAAAATACTACTGGAATTGCCAGATCAAAGCTGAAAATAAGCAAAATCGGGTGATTTTTGAAACTTTTTGGGGCTATGTGCACCGCATATAGCCTCATGTGCACCACACATATTCCATATGTTGTGAACATAAGGTCATATGTGCAACATATGCCTTGAAAAACAGTGGTAGAATGGAAGAAAAATGAAAAAAATAAAAGAGATTACCTTGTAGCAGCAAGCTTCTCTTCTTGATCTTGCTTCCAAACATGTTTAGGGAGCATAACTAGAGTTAATTTATCTCTAAATCATAAGGATTTAATTAATTAAGTGTTTAATTAATTTTTAAGAGAATTTTGGTAGAGTTTTGGCTTGCCTTAAGGCAATTTTTGGACCCTTTCATCTGACCCTAAGCTCTATATTTATAGAGAAAAATTAGGATTTGGTAATTTTGTAATTTTCTGTCTAAAATTTTAAAATTTTGAGGCAATGTGTGGTGCACATCGTGCTATATGCGCCACACATAGTCTATGTGCTGCGCACATAGTGTTATGTATGTAGCACATCACCTTTTGACCCATCGTGTGAGCCCATCGTGGTTACATCAGGATGTGCACCCCATGCCCAATAAGTGTCATTTTATGTACCAAGGCATTGTGTAATATGGCACACATCCAGTTTGGTTCTGAGAAGGCTCCCGACCAAACGTCTTTTATATGCTATATGCGTAGCATATAGTGCTATGCACGGTGCATATTGCATTTTGCCCTATGTGCGTTGCCTCACATGAGCAAAACGGGATGTGCGCCGCATGTCAAATAAGCATCATTTGACATATGAAGACATTTTACAAAGAAAAGTTTTTCGGATTTGATCCGGAAGGTAGGCCCCACCAAACATCTTTTGAAGCCATATGCACAGCGTATAGTGCTATGTGCTACGCATATAGCATTTCCACCCTATATGTGCCGGCTTGTACGGGTAAAATGGGATGCACACCATATGTCAATCGAGATGCAATCAACATTTTGAGGCATTTTGCAGTTCAAAGTTTTACCAAATTCGGCCCCGAGTGGTGGGTCCTACTAATGGGCTCATTTCGGGCCCATAATGCTATGTGCTCGAAATGTAGCATTTAGCACGCCATATGCTCTACCCTATGTAGGCATGAGTAGAATGTGTTCTGTGTGCACAAAACACTCAGAATAGGCTGATAGAGGTGTTGGGCCCCACTTGTGCACTATTTCAAGCAAACAGTGCTAAGTGCCCAAAATGCAATATTTTACATTCTATGTGCCCTGCATGTCAAATAAGCATCATTTGACGCTACAGGACATTATTAGCGTGTTATGCTTATGTGAGCCTCACCAAATAGGCCTCACCTGTGGGCCCCATATGTAGGCCCTACCAACACGTGGGTCCTACTGAGCATTTCTCTTCCACAGAAGTGTTGTGCATACAGTGCTATGCATTTAGTGTGTTTTGTATGTCCAGAATGCTCAGAAGAAGCTAATAAGGGCGACGGGCCTCGCTAAACATCATGCTAGGCCCCACCAACTACAATGTGCTCTGTACATCAGAGCACTTAAGGGAAGCCAAAATAGACCTATATGCACTATCAGGGTCAACTTCGGGGACTAATGCCGAGACAAATTGACAAAAACCCAAAATTGCACAAGGGTGAAAAGTCAGGGTCAACATCTATCATAATATCATATATTATTCCATGTACAATTTTAACTTGTTTCTTTATTTGTAATTGTGTGAACTTCTGAGGTTCTATATATGTTGGCAACATATTAAATTATTACTAAATCACTTTTAATGATACATTAATATATAAGTCAAGGGTGGTATCTAGTCATACATTAGACTACTTAAATGTTAAGGGGTCAATGGTTTACCTATAACCTTTCTAAATCAAACATTATTGTAATAAATTCATTTCTCCATATTTTATCTTAGCTAGGTTTAAGATTAGATTAATTTTAACTTAGTGCATGATCAAGTAATGTTAGATCATGACTTAAACCTAATAATTCAAGCACTATAAATGCCTCTATGAATCTCATTCACCTTTTAGGCATTCTATTCTCGAGAAAGATTCCTAAATAATAAATTACTACATGAACAATAAGATAATGCCCTACAGTTAATCTAGGATGGTGAATCCTTTATTGATATACAAACACCATCAACTACTTCATATTATACAATCATTAAGCTATGAATGCTTCTTATGGAGGAATAAAGCATATGAGTCATAACAATCCATAATTAAGATAACATTGATATGTCAAGTATATGGATAGTTGCACTGCTTATATGAGTGAGAGAGTATTTCATAAACGTATATTAATTATCCATATGAAATATGTTTGGTAAGGTCTCCAATGAACTAATACTATATTATTTATCCATATATTTACTTTAGACATCTCATGTGATAGTGAATGAGAATCTCCTCTTATAGGAAGTATAACATGTATTGATTTATTTGCATTAATAATATCCATTCTTATTAATGTTATGATTAGGGATGATTTAGTAATTAAAAATTTGCCTACATATGATAAAAATATCATATCATAAACTCTTTATGAATTCCTCTATATTGTTTTAATATCTTGGAATTTGCTATTTAGTTTAATGCTCAAAGTAAAATAAGCATAATTAAACAAAACATTAAGTAATAAGTGATGCCATTTATTAATAAATGTCATAAATATAAATTATAAATCTAAAGCATAATACTAGTAATATATGTTTACATATTTATAAATATGAAGGAGGAATAAAGGTGGCATTAGTACAATTATATATTTATATAATAAAGGAATAAATGGGATAAATATAAAATGGGAAATGAATTATCAAGATTATGCCTAGTATAAATTATACCTAGTTAAAGATATAAAATTAATGAAAAGGTAGGGAAAAGAGAATATAATATATATTTGTATTCATTAGCATACAACATATCATTATTATGACAGTGACACATGAAATGAAAATAAAGTTGATACATGGTGATGTTGTATAAGATGATAAATTATTAATAAATAATTGTATTTTTTGGTACTTTGCTTATAGTTACATACTTTATTTAGCTACTAAAATTTACCTATTCATTATTACTATGAAACTTTATCAAGTATTATGCTATTATGTTATATTTACTATAAGAATTTAAATAAGTTTTATTAATGTATCATTTTTTATTAAGCACCACTAGGTTATGTTCACATTATTTTATTGTTTGATGAATGCAAGATAAAGTACTCTAAAAGGATGTTTGGATCAATGTGGCACCAATGTAGTTAAGATATTTCAAGATTTTATGCAATCTTTAAATTCACATTCTAATAATGCAACATATTCTTAGTGGATGTTTTTGTTTATGCAACTATCATTATGCAGTTATGTACAATAAATGTTTTATCCATGTAAGAGATATAAGTATTATAAATAACTATTAAATGATTAAATGTGTATGGCTTGCTTATATGAATATCATTCATGTTGGTTTGATGTATTAATGACATGCCATAATTATGTAAAAGAATATTTATATGGTATAGACATCTTTGATAAAGTATTTGTATAAATCATATTAATTCCATAATCAAATAGTAGAAATTTTATGACTTTTAAAAAATATTTATATAAATCCTTTATAGCGTGATTAATAAATTTCAAATGATTAATAGATTTATTAATCATTTTATAGGAGCATGTTATATCTAGTAAGTGTGACATAATATGGTAGAGTACAAAGCTTGCATATTTAGCATCAAAGTTCTAATTGCAATTGGGGTGAAAGATGTGAGAATTTATAGGATTCCCTTTTGATCATCAACTATTGAAAGGAGGAATGGGAGGTGAGAGAAAACAAGTTAAAACCAAAATACTCCTTTTGAACTTTAACTAGTACTTATTTATCTAATGTGCTATAATTTGAGCTAAAGGAAATTCAACTTTTAATTTATTTATATATTTATTTTTTTAGTCTCTAGGACTTAGATAGGATGAGTAAGGTGTTTAACACTAGGATTTATTTACTAAGCATTAATTCAAACAAATAATAAATTGTTTAGCCATACCATAAATCAAGATAAAGAAATATTATACTATTTTTATTATTATATTTCAAGTATGTAACTAATAAGGGTTCTCTTCACATGTCAACAAGATAAAATGTAAGCTATAATATATGAAATAAATATTAATTAGTTAATTTCTCCTTATTTCTTAAGGAAGTTGAAGTGCTTAGTTGATTGAAGGGTTGACTCGTCATTAGTAGGGTCAATGATGGCTCAGGAGAATGAATTTGGAGTTAAATATGTTGTCTACTACTTGAGTGAAAAACTATTACTAATAAAATATAAATATAATATTGTTGAGAAACTATACATTGCTACAGTGTAGGTTATAAATACTACTTCTAATCATATCAAATGCATGTAATCTCCAAGATTGACCTTATGAAATACTTGTACAAAGTCCTTTGATAGTGGGGAAGCTTTCTAGGTGGTTGATCTTATTATCAGAGTTTGACGTGTAGTACATTACTAATAAAGTAATCAAAGGTATAATGATTAGTGAATTATTAGTGTCTAGACTAATAGATGATTTTAAGACTTTTGAATTGGATTTCTTTAATGAGCACATGAGGGCAATTAATGTTTAGAAATGACAACTGCATTTTGATGATATAATTAATAAAAGAGGTGCATATGTTGGAGTTGTATTAGCCTTTTAAAGTAACTATGATTTCTAATCACTAACAATATGGTTAGGTATGAAGCATGTCTATTTGAGCTTGAATTTTTGCTAATGATTGGTGCCTAAGAAGTTGAGGTATTTAAGGATTTGATGTTTATGCTCTACTAGTCCATGGTCAAGTGGGATGTCAAACAAGAAATGCTCAGGCCTTACAATAAATACATGAAGCTCATGGCTTGTAATTTCAATAATGCAAGTTTATTCATACTCCATAAGATAAGAATCAAATGGTTTATACTTCGGCTATATTAGCTTCAATGTATGAATAATCATAGAGTCATAATCATCTTATGATCATTGAATATTCAAAGATCCCCTGCTATAAGGGTTAAAGAGTAATGGTACTCAACCAACATGAAGAAGCTCCATGGCATGCAGATATCATAGATTATTTAAAAACCAATGATTATATAGAGGATGCAAATAAAATAAAAAAACTAGCTTTGAGAAGGCTAGTAGCTAACTTCACTTGGTATCAAGATGTTCTTTATAGAAGAACAATTGATAGACTACAACTTTAGTGCTATCAAGGAAGGAGATTGAGATAGTCATGCAGATCATACAAGTTAATGCATATAGATCTCACATAAATGCATTTACCTTGTGCATAAAAATCTTATGCCACAGTTATTTTTAGCATACAATGAAGATAAATTGGATATAATTTTTTTGGAGATGCTATACTATTAGATATATAGAAACATGAGTCACATCCTACAAACTGAATTTTAAAATTTAAAGATATCATGACCTTTCTCAGCTTGGGGAATTGATATCATGGGTAAAATTCATCCTAATACTTATAATGGGCATCATTACATATTGGTAACTATTGATTACTTCTTTAAATGGGTGGAGTCAAAATCCTTTAATAAATTAGAGATAAAGCAAGTTGCTAAGTTTATCAAAAAGAATCTCATATGTCATAATAAGGGTGTATATTAATTGGTGTCAGATAATGGAGTGCAATTCCAAGGCCAAGTTATTGATCTACTAGAAATATATTGGATCAAGCATCATCAATCTTCTCCCTATCACCCTTAAGCTAATGGGGTAGTTAAAGTGGCTAATAAGACCCTCAAGGAGATCCTGGTGAAAATAGTGCAAACTTATTGAGATTGGCATGAACAATTATCATATGCTCGTTATACCTATCAAACCATTATAAAGAGTCCTACAAGTGCCACCCTTTATTCTTTAGTTTATAAAATATAAGTCATATTTCCTATAGAAGTAGAGCTTAAGTATCTTTAGGTTATCTTAGAAGTTTAGTTACCAGAAGTGAAGTGGAAGAGGGCTAGGTAGGAGCAGCTCAACCATTGATGAGAAGTAGTTGAAAGCTTTATATCATTTGTAGTTTTACAAAAAGCAAAAGGTAATATGGTTTTGAAGTAAGTTAGAATGGCTACTAGAGACTTGTGTGGTAAATTCAAGCCTAACTAGGAAGGACCATTCCAAGTTAAGAAAATCTTATCCAAAGGAACAGTTTGTTGGTTTATTAAAATATGATTAGCAGCAGAAGATATAATTTAAAACTTTTTTAAATTCACGTTTTACAATGGATCTTCCAATTCTATACATAGAAAACATCACATACAGAGAAGATTATATAGATATAAGGAGATTTAAAACTTACTTTTAAACCAATCTCCTTCTTTCTTTTTCCTTTTGAAAAGTTGTAGCAAACTTTTCAATCCTCAAGGATAGAGGATCTTCAAACTATCCACACAAGTTAAGAAACTGATCAGTAATTAAATTACTAGTTTTGTTTAGAGACTAGTAAAACAAAATGTAAATAGAATGGATGAAGAATAGTGATTAAATTCAGTTTTCTCCTTGATGGTTTATCAAAACTAAATTGTTTTTTCTTGTTTCTGAGCTACAAAATTCTGGAAAGCAGAAGGAGGAAGGAGGTAGCTGAAATTTTACTTCTATCACCCTAATTTTGGACCGGCTTGACTCAGATCGAGTCCGGGATGATTTTGGACCATTTCGGGTTGGTCTTGGGCCATTCCAAACTGATTCAGATCATTCCGGACCATTCTGGGCCAATTCTGGCCCATTTTAGGATGATACGCGCCGCGTATGTTCTAGCCCCACCGCATATGTACAAACATATG
>CANYBF010137934.1:0-10119 GCA_948192965.1 Dalechampia spathulata | reverse complement strand
TTTGTTTGCTTATGATAGTATGGTTTAGTCATGTGATTAGTTAAGTTATGATTTATCTTATTTTTAGTTTATTCATTTTATCTTTTATAGATTTTGAGAAAAATCACCTTTATATAAATGGGACATTATAGCCATCACAATATCTCTATTCCTTTAATCCCTACAGAAAAAAAAACCTTGGGATTATGAATATGTGCTAGTAGCCACCTTTGAGTAGGAAAATTAGAGTAAGTTGTGTGCATTTGTGTATGCTCCTCATTTTCATTCAATTCGAAATAATTTTCCTATTTAATCTTTTTATAAAACTCTCATTCTTTTTTTTGTTCTTACATTAATCCTTGCTTAAATAAACAACCAACACTTACAATCTTTCAATCAAAAGTCATAAAATAAAAATAAACTGAAAATTGGAAACTGTCTGAAGTCCAAAAAGACAGGTCACCCCATGGCCAACGTCTCGAAAGTTTGAACTTCCAGTAGGAAAACGACTCGTGCATGTTCTTTTTGAGTCATGCTTCCTTCTTTGATCGACTCGTTCAAATTATTGCATGAGCCATCCATTTCCTTCATTTTAACAACTCGCCAAAATAATACCACGAGTCGGTCATTTCTTTTCTTCTTATTTTAATGACTCATGGAGTAATTTCAATGAGTCGTGTAATTATCATCTTCTTCTTGTACGAGTCGTGCACCTCCTTCTCCTTTATTCCTTCGGGTCGAAATCTACTAGCAAGCATCCGTCTTTACTGGTTCCTTATGTATTCTGAAAATTTACTTGCTAAAACTCCTCAAAACAATCATGTTTTTGGAATATAGAACACAAGAGGTTAAAGAATAACAAAACATATTTTCAACATAAAAATCATAAAAACATAACGGAATATTCAAGCAAATACTTTGAAACCTTAATCAAAAATAACAAATCACACAAAAAAAACTAAGACATATCAATAGAACACAAGTTCATATGCTTAGGCACAAGTAATACTAGTTAGAAATACAAAGAATGCCTCACCAAAAGGTGTTGACATAGTTATCATCTCCATCATGCTATATATGACTATAAGGATAACACTGAACTCCTCATAAATAAGGCATAGTTCCCCATGTCTAAACATGAAGACATAGGCTATCATGTCACATCCCCACACCTAACATGCCTGTATGCATGCATTTTATGCATACATTATAGTGAATGATTGATTAGTGCATGAAATACTTGAATGAGATATGATGCATGAATGCTTTGATATTATGAATATGATAAGAATTTCCTTATAGATGAAGGAATTCCATATGGTATGGAATTAACAGAGAAATAAATGAAAAGAAAGTGAAAAGATGATTATAGAAGTGAATAGGCATTAAAGATATGAATTTAGCATGCTTTTGTTGAATGCCTTAAATGAAGCTCTATGATGGAATTTATGTGTGTAAGATGATGCATTGATCTATTTAACATGTTATTGTATGATAAAGTATAGTTTAAAATGTGTGAATACAAGTTAAAGTAAAGTTAGAAATCACGGTATGTTAAATGGCAAGCTAGAACATAAATGGAATTCAATGAAAGTTAAGTTTATTATTGGATGCCATTATATGTGTGACTTATGTCCATGTTACTATGATGAATGGTAAGTGCATTCCTTATGTAATCATGATGTAAAAATGATTATGAAAGAAGTGGAAATAAGTTGGTTAAGTAAGTGATATAAGCTTGCAAAATGTCATTGTATGGTTGGTTTTTTTTTACATTGTCAAAATTAGGTCTTATGTTTTTTAAGTAGAAACTTAAGTTGGTTTTCTCATTCTTTCGCCATACCATATGTAGCTTCTTCTTCCTCCTTTTCTTTTGTATTCTAATGTTAAGAAAAATAATATCCCAAGGTAAGATTATGTAAAGAATTTGGTTTTCATTCTTCTTTTGTGTTCTATGCACTTTCTACATGACTTCTTCTTCTTGTTTATGCTTTCTCACATAGTTAATAAATGAGTGAGTTGATGAAGGGTTGGTGATGATTGTATGTAAATGAAATAATTATGATTGAATAATGAAGAATAAGAAAACTAGGTTGTTGTATTTGGTATATGTTGTAACTGAATAGATTTTCATTATGGTATATGGAAATTATGTAAATCCCTAAGTGATATCACCTGAATTTGCTACTTTAGTTGCTTTTTAAGGTGTGAGAATGATGTTTATAGTTTTTTACAAGGTTTGGTAGGTTGATTGAAAGATTATTGAAAGTGGTAGAAACTTGAATTCTTACTTACTACCAAATTTAAGGACTTTTGAATTTTCATTTTTTTAGAGGGAAAAAGTGTGTATCCTTTGATTTTATGTGAAAACAAGATTAATTGATGTGTTTAGATGGTGAAAATAAGGTTTGGTTGCATACAAAAGTCAGCTATGGCATGAATATGCAAAATGTTCACTATAGAAGCAGCAAAGCATGTTACTTGAATATGTTGTATGCATATTACCTTAAAGTGTAGATACACGTTGTATATGCTAGCTAATTGGACCTGAGTTTATATGTAACATGTATATATGTCTTTGTAATTTGTATGGCTTGATGTTAATTTGAGTTAGAGGTTAAAATGGTTAAGGCATGCATGAAGGAACTCATAAGGCAGTTTATGATCCTTATTATGTAAGTTCTGTAACTTTTATGTATTATGAGTGATGTTAATGTATGTTTAAAAATATGGATATATTGCTTATAGATATAACTTAGTACAACATGTTCATGCATTAAAAGTGACTATATGACTAAGTTATGATAGAGGAAAGAATTGTATAAGTTAATGGTATGTTGAAAATGTGCATGTTAATGTAGCATGTGAAATAAGTCATCTTGTATGAATTGTTTACATACCAACTGCCATATGAGAAATAAGATATGCATGTGCCCTATTCTATAATAGTAAAAGTGATAAAGTTATGCAAGTTTAGTCATGTTGCTTGCAATTTTCATGTAAGTATGCCTTGAAGTATGCAAAATAGTGCATTTTAACAACTTATTTTAGGTGTTCAGCCTTTTTGATTTTGGAGACTTTAATAGATGAAATAAATTGCATGATATAGCTTGAATTAAATGTTGATGAGTTTAGCTTATGATGGTATATAGCATGTTTATGTTAAAGGTTAAGAAGATTGCTTAAAAATTCATTTAGTCCTAACATATGTAAAAAAAGGTACTTTCACTTTCTAGTTTCGATAAGTTTGTGTTGTATGCCATAAATGTGTAAGTTTTGGTACTTTATTTATATGGTTTAATACATTGAGATGTACATGGGATAATGGACTAAAATTGAGTGTCATTCATGATTCATAAGATGGTCATTAAGAGGACCTAATAGCATATACATATTAAGTAAAAAGGGGAATGAAACATGAAATGAAAATGACTATATAAATAGTAAAAAAATGACTAAATGAATAGTGTATATGACCAAATGAATAGCAACTTAACTAGTATTATTCAAAATTTTTATGAATAGGCCTTTTAAGCTTCCAAACTTAATGCTATACACACCTAGACCTTATAATTCTTCATTATACATAAGAATATTTACTTGGAAGTATAAATGATGTTAATGCAATATGTTCAAACATGACTATAACAAGTCTTATACATTCTTAAATGTTCTAAATACTTGATGTACATGTAAATATGCATATTTATGACTTATATATACACTTGTACTTGAATACAAAGATGTGCAAAAGTATGAATGTAGATAATGGCTAACCATATATGCAAATGAAAGTCAATGATGTATAAATAAACTTAATGGTTGATATTACAATTCAAGGACTTAAGTTGGCTGAAAGTCACGTATGACTCCTACTTGTGAAGTTTGAAATGTTATAAGATGGTATTGTATTTACAGGCTCATTATGAATCAAAGTTGAATTATGATTACATGCTATGAATGGATATGGATTTATAAGATAATAAGTTAACTATAATATGTGAGTGACTTTACTGAGTGAATACAAATTAGAAATGCTATAAGTTTAGCTGACGAGACTCAAACTTCTCTACAAGCTATCAATAAGGGCAAAGCGGTAGCAGGTTTATGCTATTGACTTTATGACCTCACTTAGGGCTTTAAAATGATGATTTCTCACTTGAATGCTTATGATATCAATTTAAGGAGTTTATATTATGAATTATATCATATGATCATCTTTGCATATCATATGTTCAGGAATGCTCGATAAAGTAGCCATGACCATTGGGTCTGTATCCCTCTTACCCAAAACATGACATGTGGTGGTGTGGCAGGCTCCATGTACCTCTCTCATTCTAACAACCATTCAATGACGTGTTCACCCAAGTTGAAGGATTAGTATAATGAACTCTCTAGTATCATGTAATTCTCATCCTTATGAGCAAATCTGGTCATATACTCAGGTTAAGAGACCATGTTATGCCATGGATCAGGGTAGATGTATTTCAGAAAATAATAATAACATCAATCAATCAATCAATCCCCCATATATGTATCATTTAAATTAGTTTCATTTTATTTTATGCTAACTAAGTTATTTGCTTCATATTTAATCTTAGGTCATGTCATTGAGATGCTCTCTCAATTTATCCATATTGTAGTCCAATCTCTTATGGTATATGCACCATGCCTGCATGCATAAAAAGCCAAACAATAGGCTATTTGGGATATCATGCTCTGATAGTAACCCAAACTCATAAGCCATGATCTACATAATCGACATAATCAACATAATCAATGACTAGACTCAATAGTAGTCATAATAGTATCAAAATTAGCGAAGTTCTACTCACCTCAATGGCTTGATAGTAGTTGATGAATCTATCTTTACATTATTGATTATAGAGATCTAGCCCATGCATCAGATGGGCTAATTTAATGCTATTGAAATAAAGTTTGTTTACTATGATCAGGTCATACAGGGCCTATAATACAAATAAGTAGACATTATTCCTAGTGTTATTAAATAATGTATACCCTAGCATATACAGTAGGAAGTTACTGGTGTACTACTCGATGGATATGGTCCTACCTAGCATCTCCTCCATGATTACCTCTCAAAGATAGTCATATGATACATTATGCCATCCTCTAACATAAGGTGAGATACCTAATAGCTCAAAGATGGTGCCATATGACCAATGCAATGATGTTAGGTTGGTGTTGAACTAGATCGGTAGTCCAATACACTTTAATCTAGTGATCCCGACAACTATCCTTAGAGTGATGTCTATCTCTCTTATTAGTAGATGAAAGGTGCGAGTCAAGTCCATCCACCCCTCAATCATAGCAGTCACAATAAATTTGTTGTATTTATTATTTACGCCTGTGAACCAAGAAATGAATCAGCCAAAGTAACTCTTGTAAATTATATCTCGAATCTCCTATGGTAGCTAAGAGTACCACTCATAGACTTCTCGAACACTACCTACTTTGATGATAGTCCTCTCTCTCTCTATAAGAAAATTTCATATTCCATGTTAGTTTTTAGACTAGATTTTTAAAATTTAAAGTATAATCATAGAGTACAAAGGTCTACGCATAGCTAAAATTAAGCTACCAAGCCCCTTAATCTTGAGTTAAAGCCTTTCCTCTTAAAATTTGCATAATTTCCTAAGTTTTTCTACATAAAACCATGCAATGTGTGCTATATATTATGTTATATGCGTAGCTTTGCTTTCTTGTATTTTTCATAAAATTCTAAAATAAATCAACCTAAATTCTAGCCTACCGTAGTCTAACATCATTTCCTAGCCTAAAATCACCTTAAATGATCTTAAAATCACTTGAAATGAGCCTAAAAATGCAAACATCCACCATTGAATGAAACCTAAAAAAATCAAGCATAAACACAAAAAACACATCTTTTTGGGTGGAGCTTGTGACTAGTGAGAATCTATGGTGCATGTCTTTATCATGTTATCTCTATAGACAACCCCATATATTGTTATTTGTTTAGTTAGAGAGTAGCTTATGATGGAAGCCAAGTCCAGGGGCATTAGTTGTATCCTTATGCTTGCCATTCTCAAAGGAGTCAAAGTTTTTGATGCTTTGGTTAAGAGAAAAGTGGAATTTGAGGTATGGAAGAAGTGGTTTTTGAAATAGGAGTGCTTCTTCTTATAAATTATACATGATGCGTGTAACATATCCTATAACATGTTTTGCATGTTCTAAAGGAATGCTAATGTGTGCCATCTATAGTAGGGCTCTACTAATGTACAGTGGCTATAACGGGGCTCTATTATGTTTCTAAAGTCCATTTGAATTCCAATTTCACTCATATATTATATTTTTATATGTAAAATAAATAGAAAATTGATCCTATAGATGATCAAACTTACTTAAACCTTTGACTACTAGTCAAACATTTGACCAGAAAGTGCCAACTCAAGCAGTGGGTTCCAAATACCATCTTTGGAGATGCAAGGCACATATATGATAGTGTGAGTATAGGAAGTAGTAGTTGTTCATTCCAAACTAGCAGTTGTTCACTTCTAATCAAGTAGTTGATCCTACTAGTCTTGTAGATGACCAGTCGATCAAACAATGATCATGAGATAAAGCATTTGATTCTTAAACTCTGGTAGTTAGCATCTGAATGCAGCCTTTATGTCATTTTTGAGCCTCATAGCAAAGCCATCAGCCTAACAAATAACCATTGATCAATATTGATCATTTTACCTAAGCATTGAGTTCCTAGCGGTAGTATTGGGTCATAAGCCTTAACATGAATACTACTTCGTAATCAACATTAATCATCTTACCCAAGCATCAGGCTCTTAGTGGTAGTATTGGATCATAAGTCTTAACATGAGCACCATGCATCGGTCGACATTGATTGCCTTGCTTGAGCATTGGGCTCCTAATGGCAATATTACATTATAAGTCTCAGTATCCCCAAGGAGTCACCTTTGATTTTTTATTGAATTACAAGCCTTATCATGAGCATCCTGAATGAATTATTACATCCATAGTGGATCACATTTTATCTCTAATGGATCATACTTAATCCTTACTAGAGTAGCAAGCCTTAGCATGAGCAACCAACATGCCTTAACATGAGCAATGAGCAAGCCTTAGCATAAGTAACTTACAAGCCTCATCATGAGCATTAACAAGTTGTAATATAAGCATCATTTAGGCATCATCCTTGGCATTGGGTGAAAATTTCTATTAGGATTAAGTCTCATTTTAGTGGCTTTTGCATATGTCACTTTAAAATGGTCCTAAGTAGGGGGTAAATTGTTCACCCTAAAATTTCACCCACTTATTGAATTTTTATGTTTTCTTTAATACAACTTTATGTAGGTCCCTGTTATCAATCCTGTCTTATAAATAGTGCCTTATGGCCTCCTAAAAGTGTGTTTGACATATGGAGCATGTTACATTTGGCCCATGGAAGGTAGATCATGCTATTTCATTTTCTTAATGTACAGAGCATATTCTGTAATATACTATGCATGTTAGGTGAAACGTATGCTTGAAACACCAAATTTCCAACTAAATATAATATGGACCATATGCCTCCATGCCATTTTGACACATTTGGAGTCCATTTAGCATATCATGCATCTTGTTAGGCATGCATAATAAAGGGTGCATATTAGAGGTTTTCTTGACATCCTATAATATACTATGCACATTAGGTAATTTTGCATAATGTGCTAGGTATATCACCTAAGATGTTATGCACATTATGTTAAATTTTCCAAAATCCCATAATAGTTTCCCATTTCGAGTAACTTTCAACTTTTCCCTATAAATTAGCTCAAGTATTTACTGGAAAAAGGTTCAAAAATGGAAAACTTGCTAAAACTTGATTAAAATTAATCCTCATTGATTAATCATATAATTAACATGTAATTAGGTGATTAGAGACCAATTTGTTTACTAAACCCCTCGCTAATTATGGGATTAAGAAGATAGAAGCTTGCTTTACTTTGGTGAGCCTTGGAATGTTATTTGCCATCTTCTTTTCTTCTAAGACTGTGGGTTTAATGATGAATTTATGACTTTGGTTATCTTTTTGCTTGATTTGGAATGCATTAGTAGTAGTTTGGTCATTTTATGATCAGATATAATCCATGACATTCATAAATCTTGATTTTCCTCAAACTTCATTTGTGATTTTTCTATTCATGATGTGCATCATATATTACATTATATATTACGTACATCATAGGACATGCTAGACATATTCCTATTCTTGGTAACATATTATGCACATTATAGCCTGATTTTAACTGTTTTCATGATTTTTAATCATTTTTTCACTTATTTTTTTTAATTCAATCTAAGTCTTTAATAACATTTAAAGTTTCATAATAACTTAAATGATATGAATTCATCATACATTAGTAAAACTTCATTAACTTAGGCTTAAAAATTAATTTTAAAGTTAAAAGCCTTTTAATTTGACATTTATTGCAATTGATATGATTTTAGTTGAATTAGATGTTTGATCAAACTTGAATTGATGGCAAATAATATTAAAGTCTTCAAAATTCAATCTTCATGATCAATATCTATGGATTTTGCCATTAAATCAAATTATTTTGCTTGATTTCATAATTAATTGATATTCTAATTGTAATTTGTTGTCTCTTGATATGATTAAATTTAATTAGATGTTGAATTCATTTCTAAGTGATGTTATATGATCTTATTTCTAAGTGATGCTATATGATCTTAGAATCTTCCAATCTATGTCTTTGATCAATTTTTTCTTAAAATTTGATTTTCAAAATTAATTTTAAAATTGAATGCTATTTAATTTAATTCTTATGTTATTCATTTCTAAATGATGCTATTTGGATGATTATTGCTATACTACATCTACCATGATCATTGCCATGATCACTATCGTGCTATTTTTACTATGGTTGTTGCTATGCTATGTTGTATGCTTTATTCATGGTTAAGGATGCTCATATGCTTGCTTAGGTCAATTAACCCAATTAATATGGTAAAATCAAACTTGAAACTCTAAGAGAATATATCTTCATCACCCAAACACATCTTTGAAGAGTTTAACTTAGCACTCTTCCTATGGATTGATTGAACTAAATTTGGAACCATCTAATGGTAACTCCATCTTATAACCTCTAGCAAGTCTAAATCATTCCTTAATCAAGCCCCTCACGGCAAGCAGACCCTTAGTGTCATTTATCATAAGCCTCACTCTAGATCATAGTGAAAGCCCTGACCACTAAGATATATGGCTCATGTTATAAAAGCATGGAAAATATCATGTTTTTTGAATGAACATATGCAATATGTAGCACTATGTACTTTATGCATTAGGAATTTCACACAATATGCTCTACCTTCCATGAGCCAAAAGTAATGTGCTATAACTATCAACATCATTTTTTGGATGTTAAAACCCTTGTGCGTAGCTCAGGTTTGAAAATGAGGAACAATACCAAGCTGTATTGAAAAAAACCAAAACATATAACATGTGGGTGAAAATTCAGGGACTATAGTTTATCATGATTAAGACCATTCTAGTCTAACATAGGAAAAAGTAAATAGAATAAGGTCTAATTATGTAACATCCAACAGTGGTGCAACATGCTCCCATAAAATAGATAATAATCTTTACACTAATGGAAACCTAAAATCTATTCTACAAAGGATATGTGCCAATTAAAATTCTTAACAAAAGTCACACATTTCCAATACTAAATGATGCTTGCTGTCACATCCCGATTTTCACAGCCTCACTATATGTATTTATTTTATTCATATATTACAGTAACTACTTAATGAATGCATAAAATGCATTAATTGGTAATGATGCCTGATATGTTTAACATGTTATTATATGATAAAGTATGGTTTAAGATGCGCATGTATAATTTAAAGTAAAGTTAAGTACTGGTATATTAAATGGTAAGGTAGGATACTAATGGAATTATAATAAAAGTTAAGGTTATAATTAGAAATATAAATTATGTAGGACTTATATTCGTATTATATTTGATGTCATAAGGATGTTTTAATTGATAAGGAGGGGAGGAAAGAAAATTAAGTAAGGAAGCCACTTGTTCATGTATAATTAGACCTTCCTTAAGTTATAAATATATATAATTATAT
>CANYBF010137925.1:0-25150 GCA_948192965.1 Dalechampia spathulata | reverse complement strand
TTGGAGGCTGCCTATCTTGGTGGTTTTTGGTTTGCTACAACCATAAACGCTTTAGAGATAAAGAACGAAGGACATCTGCATTGAATGTAAGAGTTACTATCAAACTATCACTTCTAATCTCTAAACTGGTTTCTCTGTGTTTTTGATGCAAAGATCTTCTTTTGGTTTATTGTTTTAAAATGAAAAATTTAAATTTCTTCCACTGCTTAATCACTAAACAAACCAACATATTTTTCAGTTCACATAATGACACTTAAACAAGAATTTTATTTTGCACCTTTGCTGATTAAAACTAGGTGGATCGAGACTATTTTTTCCTTAAGCTGATTTGTGAATGGAGTCATTGGAAAAAGGAGAGTATCCCCCTTTATTGGGTCATTATTGATCTCGAATTGAATAATTCTTGACTTATGAATTTTACAATTTATGGTTCAAAAATGCAGGTTGGGCAATGGATGCTTAGCAAGACAAAACAAGTTCTTTTTAACAACTATATTATGAACTTAATTTGAATAAAATGGCCAAGCAATGATTTTTTATGGCTGACTCTTTGGATTTGTGTTGAAATTTCTAGATGATTAAATTTTCTTGATAAATGGTCTTACTAGAAAAATTAAGGAATAGTGTTAATTTCATTTTGCTATCTATTTTGTTTGAGGGATGGTTATGTTGTAGGCATAAGTAAGATAATCTTATAAGCATAAGAAAGCTTGAGGGCAAGCATTGGATAAATGCGGGGGTATTTGATTGAGCTTCAAAACATCATGTTTTATGCCCACAAATTACCATTATAGCATAGTTTAGTTGTTAGAATAGTTGACTTTTGTTCATTTTGTATTTTGCAGTTCAAAATGATGAGTTTTAGGAAAACGTGCTTAAATGAGAGATTTTAAAGCTTATTTTGGACTTTGGAGTTTTGAGACACCACTTGCAGGCATAAGACTGGACAAAACAACCTGACAAAGTTATGTTTTAGAGAGCTGAATGAAGAAGAAGTTGAGACAAACTCAAACTCTTACGAGCTAAATGTTGATAAGGCTTGCGGCATAAGAGACACCAAAACGACAACACTTGGCTAGTTTTGACAAGTTGGACGAGGATGAGTTTTGCTTAGACTTAAACTCTTATAGCTGGACGAGAAAGTGATTAGGAATGATTTAAACTCTTTTATCTGAAGATTAGGATTAGTAATTATTTATTTTTATTAGTTTTATTATTTTATTTTCCTTCTATAAATAGAAACATGCTCCTATGTAGAAGGGGTTCCTGATTTTTGGTTTCAAATATTGGTTCTAGTATTTTTAGTTTGGTTCTATTATTTTTAATTAATTCCAGTTTTTATTTTATTTTCATTTATGTTTAGTTTTATTTCACCAATGAAGCAAGGCTAGGTGATTTGTTTTTCCCAATTAGAAGCAATTCAAGTTATTCGTTAATGATTATGTCAGATCTAAATGATCCTAATTTCATTGGTAAAGCACTATTATCTTTAACTCTAAATCGCATAGAACCATTGTTGTTCTTAGTAAATATAAATGAGGCTTGTTGCATGTCTCTAAGTTCTAGCATATAACTAAGTGGGTTATTTGATACGGAAAAGTCATTCAACTTACTGGAGTGGTAAAGTAAGATGCTATCATTGTTGTGACATGCGGTAGTACTTCTTATGGGTTAGAGGATCTAGTTTGAACACGAGGGATGCTAGGTTGCAACTGTTAATTAAAGTCGGGTCTTCCTAATTCCTAATGTAATTTCGAGATGACTTATGAGAATCTATTTCCACCTTGTCTATCCTTGGATTAGAGGCATTTCATAGAGCTTGTTTCATGGTATCTTACAAATAAATGAAGATTTGGGCATGCAAGACTTGCTCGGTAAACTATAACCAGCTTAGTGCCATTATTACCTTTGGACTATTAATGAATCAGTGATCATATTTAGTTAATGAATACTTGATGCTTTCGGTTGGGAGAATTACTTATTATTGATTTTCTCCAATTTATTTTATTTGTTTCTTTATTTGCTTAATTATTTTTCTATTCCCTTCATTTATTTTTAAACACAAAGAATTAAGGAAGTTGACACCATCTATGTGGGATTCGATCCTTACTTCCACTGCTACAAATCATAATTCCAACATGTGGCTTGTAAGGAATTAATTTGACGGGAGTGTCAACCAATCAATGAAATAATGTTTTCTAGTTATGAGATAACTTTAATCTTTTATGTTCATTAGAAAGATCATAAAAAGAGCTTCGATTTGATATTAAGCTCACTAAAATTTTATAAGTAGAACTCAAGATACAAGTGACTTAAGATGACATGCTTACATGCATGGTAAATGCGGATTTGTATGAAATTAAATTAATTAATAACCATTATGTGATTGTCACATGATTTACTCATGTGTGATGAATTAAAAGGAAGTGCACATGATTGTCATGTGCTTCTAGAGGGATTTTAAGTCATGCACATGCAAGTCATATGCCTGAAGCATATGACATGCATATGACTTAAGTAACCTAAAACCTAATTAGATTCTTATAAGTTACCTCACAAAACTTTTAGGGTTATAGAGGCATATTTTTGGTTGCCTCCTTCCTCTATCAGATCCCAAAGCATTCGAAGTATAAGAACAAAGAATTTATTTATTATTCTTTATCCATTCCTTATATGTTTTATTATACTAGTCTCTAAACAAAACTTGTAATATTGATTACTAATCATTCCATTACTTATGTGGATAGTTTGGAGATCCTCTACCTTAGGAATTGAAAAGTTTGCTACAACTTTTTAAAACGACAAGAAAGAAGGAGATTTACTAAAAAGTGAGTTTTTCAATCTCTTCTTTGATAATCTTCTCTGTGTTTGATGTATTTTATGAATAGAATTGCTAGATCCATTGTAAAACGTGATTTTTAAAAAGTTTTAAATTATACCTTCCGCATATACTTTTTAAAAAGCTTTTTAAAAAGTCAAACACATTTTTATAAACCAACATAACATATACGTAAATGTTAGATTCATGGTATCAAAGTGGGTTGCTCTTAAATTTTTTTCCTATAGCTACTGAAAGATAAAATTCTAATCCCATCAATGATCAACAAACACCATATAATAATATTAATCCAAATATGATCAATCTATAGAACTTCAATTAACCAGGTTTGTTTCTAGTTACAACTTTATTATATAAGGAATTACATATCTTGGAGTCGTCTAATGACAATCACTTTAATTATAAAGATCAAACAAGGCTTCACCAATGGTGAATGTGTAGCTCTTCTTCAAACTCTCCAGATCTATCAACTTGGAAGCACATTAACTCCATGGTTGTTTCTTAGATTCTTGAAATTATTATGAATGATACCATTGAAATATATTTTATGACTCTTTTATTAAACAACTTTGAGATGAGTTAAAATAATGTATTAGAGAGAGAAATGGTCTACTATTATACCATATCCAAACGAAAATATCTAACTTCTCTTAATTACATATGATAGTCCCTACAAATTTCACTAAAATAAAGAAGTTATAGGATGAGATGAACTACCTTATATGTAAGGATAATGAAAACAAGTTATTACAATTTCTCATGTGCTTGAATGATTATTGTGACCATTCTCATAATCAAGTACTCCTAATGGATCTATTACCTGTTGTGAGTAGGACCTATTTTATGATTCTAAGTGTTGAGAAATAAAAGGAAATCCAAATTGACATATGATACAAAAATATTGCATTATTGATGAAGTTTAATCCAATAAATTCAAGAAAAAGGATCAAGAGAGTAAATACTACACTCATTATAAGATAATTATGCATGGTAAGGAGGGTTGTTTTAAATTGAATGACTATCCAAACTAGTTTAAAGAATTAAAGAAAAGAAAAGGAAAAATTTAATAATGTTATGGTTAGAGAAGAAACTCTACTTAAGATAGTAGATAATGATTTAATTAATAGAGGTCTAGGTACTGATGTTACAATATTAGTTCAATAGATAATGATAAAATACTTGAAATTCCAAAACAATCAAAGCATAGTCAAAGATAGCAGCACCTTGGGCTTCGTAAGTAATTCCCAATACTACTACTTACATAATTCCATTAGAAATAATGATGCATAGATTGTGGATATAGGAGAAAAATTTCATATATGCTTTAACAAAACCAAATTGTCAAAGATTTATAAACAAAAAAAAACATGATGTTTTTCTCCTAAATGGAACTAAATAACCAATTCTTCATGTTGGAACCATTCCACTTTCCAAAATTTGATTTTGTAAAATGTTAATGTATGTTCTAGAGCATCATGTTTTATATATGTAATTTTGTAATTGAATATTAAATCAATAAGATATTTTTTTATTATTTCAATGAAGTATTTTAATATACTTGTTTTATTTAGAGTATTAAACTAAATAATGAAGTTCATGCTATTAAAATAGTACAAGAGAAATTCATCAAGAGTTTATGATATGAAATTTTTATTGTCTGTAAATATTTGATATCTAAACTACCTTGATCAAAGTTTTAATAAGATTGGATATTATTAATATGGATAGATTAGCACATGTTATACTTCCATTACGGAGTGATTCTTATTCACTATGATATGAGTTATCTAAGGTAAACATGTAAATGAATAGTATAATAGTAGTTCATTGGAGCCCTTGCTAGTGAGATTTCATATGGATAATTAATATATGTTTATGAAGCATAAATCTCACTCATATTAGTAGTGCTAATATCTTTAGACTTGAGAAATCAAGGTTATCTTAACTATGGATTACTATGCTTTTTTCCTCCATTGGAGGCATTCATAGTTGGGAGGTTGGGTATAATATAAAGTAGTTGAAGGTATTTGCATATCAATAAAGGATTCACCATCCCCAGAATAATTATAAGGGTTTTCTCTTAATGATGCATGTGGTAATCTTCAATTCAAGAATCTCTTGCTAAAGTAGAATGATTGAAACTGAATATGTTTCATAGGAGCATTTTGGAACAAAGATTATAGCACGTGTAACATCAAGTTTAAGGAATGGTCTAACGTTTTGATCATGTATTAAGTTGACATTAATCCATACTCAAAATTGAATGAGATCATGGATAATTAAAGGAGTTTATTGCATCGATAACTGATATGGAAAGGTGGTAGTCAAACTAATAACCTCTTAACATTTTAGCAGTCATGATGTATGAATAGACACTACTCTTAACTTACATATAGTATTATTAAATATCACTTAATAATATTACAATATATCACCAATATGTGAAAAATCCAAAAGATTGCATACAAAAGTTAGGGGATGAATAATAGAGAAAGAATGATGAATAAATATGAGATATTGTTTCGTAGTTATGAGATAACTTGGATTTTTCATGTTTATTGGATAGAGCATGAAAAGATCTTTGATTTGATATTAAGATCATGAAATTCTGATAAGCAGAACTCTAAATATACATTATGTAAGTTTACATGTGCCATACACATGATTTTTCATTTACACAAGTCGCATAACTTCCACATGTTTAACTTAAGTGATAGAGGAGGGTTATGTGATTGTCACATGACTTATATTAGGATTTTAATGTATTATACACATCATATTCTGACTAAATTAAGTTAGCTTATATGTCATGACATATAAGTTATCTAATCAGACTTAGTGTCACCTAAGCCCTAAAGATTATTATAACCTAATTATAGGTTACACAAAGATAAGGTTCTACCTCCTCTCTCATTATTCATATCCTTTCACAAAAAAGAATAAAGAAATTCTCACATCCATGAGAGTGATGTGTTTGGTATACGTATGGAGGTCTGTATGCGTATGTGTTTTGCTATACGGAGTTGTATTGTGTATGAGGTATTCTTGGATTTGCTTGTATGTATGTATGTATGCATGCATGTATGTATGTATTTATGGATCTGTGCTATTACTTGTGATGTTGTCATCTTATTAGGAAGCGTGACTTCACGGTTAGATGAGGGGTAGCTATTCTGTGTGTTTAGGATGGGTTTAGAAGTGTTTTTTGTAGGTTCTGGATGAGTGAGGGACTTAATGGTGGATTTCCTAGTTTTCTAAGGTTTGGTACGGGCGTACCAAGTTTCCTGGAGGCGGTACAGGCGCACCAAGAGGTTGTACAGCCATACCAAAACTCGCAGGAAAATAGGTTCGTCAAGAAAATTGGGGTGGTACAGGCATACCATTTGACGTACGGCCGTACGGTTGCTCGCAAGAAAATAGGGCATCAGAACTTTAAGTCTGGTACGGGCGTACAAAGTTTGGTACGGCCGTACGTGACTTAAAACTAACTTTTTAAATAAATAAACATAAGCCTTTTTCATATGTTTTCTTACCTTAACTTCCAAAACCCTTCCTTAAATGTCCCTACATCCCAGAAGACAATTGTCCTTTATGCTATTAAGTGTATAGGAGTTGGATAAGCGAAGCTCGAAGCTAAGAGAACGGATTAGATGCTAGAAGTAGCTTGATACAGGTTAGTGCTAGTTTGTATGTGATAATGCTAGCTTATACCAGGAGCCTTATTTACTTCTTCTTGTGCTTTTAAGGCCAAATACGGCCAAGAGATTGATGATTGGGGATTCATTTCTCATATATGCTATGTGTTTATGATGTGAGCTTGATGATTGCTTAATATGTTATGCCCTACTCATATATATCTTATTATATCATTGTATATATGCATAAACATGACATAAGGGATTGGAAATGAAAGAAAAGAGAGAGAGACAATAGTAAAAAGGCATGTTGGGTCATATATTACAGGATTCTATAATGGAATCGTATATTATATTGCCTCCTACGGGAGTGAGTCTTGAGACATAGAGGAAAAAGGGGTTTAAGACCCGGATAATAATTGCCCTCCTTCGGGAGTTGAGTACCGGTACATACAGGAACCTAACATGATAAGAAATTGTGCACAATACAGTGAAAAGGGAAAAAATAGAAAAGAAAGAGGGAAAAAGGGGAGTAAGCATGACACTGCATTTATTTATCAGGCTTATGTATGTTGCATGTATGATAATACACTGTGTTTGTATGTTAACTAGCACCACTGAGTTTTATACTCAGCGTTTATTAATTGATGGACGCAGATTCTGAGCCTACAGTTGAGGGTCCTGAGTCGTGATTGTTTGTATCAACAGGGAGTTGGATTCAACAGCAATCCTATTCTTGAGGTGGTCCTAGACAGCCGAGCATGCTCCTTCGTTTTGTTTTGTTTATTAGAGTGGCCTGTATAGATCATTTGGCAGTAGTATATATGTATTTTGGTGGTGACTATATAACTGATGTAATACAACCTTATATCGTAATAAATATAATTCTTTTTACAGAGTGGACTTGTTCATTCATTTAAATGTATATAGTGATGACCAGGGTTTTGTAATGCAATGCTGCAACCTTTCCACCACCAATATACGTGATGTCCACATACGACATCTATTTATGTAGGTGTACGATCCCTTGTAGTGTACATAGCGGTTTTTCATCTAGGAGTTCACTGTGTATACTACAGGAGCATGTTACTCCAGGTATGGGCTGGGTGTGACAGAAATTTAAAGTTAATGCAAGCAAGTTGCAAGATATTTGGTGTTTTAATCAGGACTCCTAAAATATTTTAGAGTGAATCGATCCTTATGGTAACACATATTATAAATGTATTACCAACTTTTGTTCTCTAATGGGAAACTCCTTATGAAGTTTTACATAATGTCAAGCTTAATTACAAAAAGTATAAAATCTTTAGTACTATTTGTTTTCTATAAATGTTTTTCCTCAAAAAGGGAAATTTGATAAAAGATATGAAAAATGCATTTTTCTTGGCTTTGCAAATAATCATCAAGCTTACCAGCTAGACAATTTACAAAATCATAAAAGCATTATTTTAAGAGACATTTTTTTATGAACAAATTTTCCATTACCAAAATGATAATCATCACAAGCATGAACAATAAAAAATCTAATCAGACCTAAACCCATAGTAGAGAATGACATCAAATACCCAAGTGAATACAAGATAAAATCAATAATGTCAAAATTTTCTTGAATGATATTTTCTCCATTAAAGATTTAGAGCATGTCAAATTCCTCCTCAATATGGAGGTTGCTAGATCCAAGATAGGAATATTTTTGAGTTAAAGGAAATACATATCAGACTTAATAAAAGAAATAAGAATGGAAAATGTTAGAAAAATTAATTTCCTTTATCGCAGGGAACAAAGTTACATGAGGTAGGAAAAAACTTATTGCCGAATCCTAAAAGATGTAGGAAAGCCTCTCTATTTAGGTTCACCTGGCTAGATATATCATATGTTGTGTAATAACTAAGCTAATATATATAACGACCTTCATAATAGCACTTGAAATAAGCCTTACATGTTGTAAATAAAGGGTATTTTTTCTAATGCAAATAAAATTGAACTATTATAT
Source organism: Dalechampia spathulata (assembly GCA_948192965.1). NCBI lineage: Eukaryota > Viridiplantae > Streptophyta > Magnoliopsida > Malpighiales > Euphorbiaceae > Dalechampia > Dalechampia spathulata. The sequence goes on along the minus strand of CANYBF010137925.1, from coordinate 16,683 downwards.
AAAGGTTGACAACTAATTTTACCTATCATCAAGGTGTTCTTTATAAAAAAATAATAGTATGTATTGGTACTTATTGGTTCCATATGAATGGATTCACTTTGTAAAAAAAGATCTTACACCAAGGTTATTTCTAACTTACCATGGAAACATACTACATACATTTTATACAGAGATGTCATGAGTTTCAAATACATAGAGATCTAAGCCACATCCCATTAGTCAAATTACAAAATTTGATAATAACATGGTCATTCTTAACTTGGGGAATAAACATCATAGTTAAGATATGTCAAAATGCTTCTAATAGACATTGGTACATATTGGTGGCAATTGATTACTTCTCGAAATAGGTGGAAGCAAAATCTTACAATAAACTAAGGGCAAACCAAGTTATCAAATTCATCAAAAAGAATTACATATGTCATTATAGGGCTCCTCACCACTTGGTATCAAACAATGGAATGCAATTTTAAGGTCTAGTTATTGATCTACTAAAGAGATATGAGATCAAGTAACATTGATCCTCTCCATATCATCCTTAAGCAAATAAGATGATTAAAATAACTAATAAGACTATTAATAAAATATTAGGTAAGATAATGAAAATTAACTAGGATTAGCATGAGCAACTACCATTTACTTTATAGGGTTACTAAACCACTACTAGCAATTCAATGACACCACCCTTTACTCATTAGTTTATATGATAAAAGTAATATTTCCTATAAAAGTGGAGCTCATATCACTTTGAGTTATTCTAAAAGCTCAATTACTAAAAGCTAAGTAGAGAAGGGCTAGAAACAAGCAGGTCATAACTATAAATGAGAAGCCATTAAAGGTAAAGCTTGTAGTTATTCAAGAGGGTGATCTTGTTCTAAAGTTACTATAGGGGAAATTCAAGTCTAATAGGTAAAACCTCATTTCTAATTAAGAAGATCTTATCCAACACCACAATATACATGTCAAACCTAAAAGGCAATGAGTTCTCTAAACCAATCAACCTTGTTTGAATGATGAAGTATTTTATATAAAGTAAAGGGTAAAATGAAAAGTTAAAATAAAGATAAAAGTTTGGTTAGTTGAAAACCTGGAAAGGCAGCTCACATAAAAGTAAACAAAGAAAAAATACATGCTTGATAAGCTAAAAATCTATCAAAACAACTCATGAAAAATTTAGCACTCAAAAGTAGAAGGAGAGAGTCAAAGTAGTTAATCATAAAATCTTGCAAGAGATTAGTTAGTGATAAGAGTTAAGTTTAATACATAATGAACATTATGTGTTTCAAGCTAGTGCTTTAATTTTAGTAATGTAAATGGAATGCATGTTCATAAACTTAAGCAAAACTAATACTAATTACAAACATAAAGCATGTTCTCACTTTCTCTCCTTATTGCATATAGTTTTATTACCTAACATCCCTATAAAATATAAGTTCTATGTATGATACAGAACCTATAACTTTACTTGTCATTTATAGTAGATTTAGCTCTAAGGTCTCTACTGGCATAATTTGGTGATGCGACCAAGTCCTCTTTACATACTCCAAGAAGCAACTCAATAATTATCCTCCCTTAAACTCTAGTAATGAATGAGGGATAGTTTATCAGTACTAACAATAGGCTTTGATAAGACTATATTAGGTGCATGCTTTTAATCCAAGTAACGAAATATAATCAATATACATCCTTACTATCACATTTGAATGTGCCACATAGGACAGGTCCAGCTAACCTCACTCTCCAAGATAGCTCTCACCCATTAAGCCCAACTATCAAATGATAACATCTTCACCTCACTAAAGGTATAACCTCTCCTCAAATAGCTTCGAAGACTATATCTTTATAAGTCACCTACTGGTGGTGCTAAGACTTCATCTTCTCCAAAAGCCAAGTCTATAAAGTAAAAAAAGAAAATAAGATAATAAAAATAAAAAGCTTATTAAGTTGAAAACCTTAAAAGGGTAGCTCAAATAAAAATTAGAGTGATCCGTTAAGCTAAAAACCTAAGGAGGCAGTTCAGACAAAAGTTGAGGTCTAGAAAAAATTTTAAAAAAAGCCTAATGAGCTAAAATCCTCATAAGAGATGACTAATGCAAAAGTTAAGGTAGAAATAATACTTTTTTGAGTTGAAAACCTGTAAAGGTGGCTTAGAAATCATACTTGAAGTAGTAGTAACTGCTATTAAAGCGAATCCTCAAGCCAAATGGTCAAATCTTCCTCTTGATCTACCAACTCCAACAGTTTATCCCCGATAATTGGATAACTCTATGAGCCTCATCAAGCATAGTTTGATGAAGGTTTGATAGTTAATTGGTGACTTTAATAAATGCTCATGTCTTAGGATACCAACCATGGTAACTATAACCTTTGGATCAAAATCAATGCAAGATTATCAAAATATCATACGGGTGGTGACAATTGTGTCATGCTCATCTTTATAGGCTAAAGTGGTCACATATTCTAGAAACAAAGTCATGTTATGTTAGGGCTTAAGGAAAATTTGTTCCAACCAATGTTAAGCAATTTCAGTAAAAAGTTTACTCAAGTATATTCTAAACTATTTACATTCAGTTTTATACTAACCATTTGCATTCAATTTCATACTAACAATCATGCTCTAATCTCGTAATCTCATTAAAGATCCAAGGATGATAATAATCTCACCAATTAATAGATGAAATGTATGGGTAGTATCCATACATATCTCAATCATAGTAGTGACAACAAAGTTATTACATCTCTTCTCTATACTTATGAAGTAAAAGATGAAATGGTTGAAGTGACTCTGATCTATGATTTCTCAAACCTTTCATGTTAAATTAGAATACCACTCATACATTCCCTGAACATTACCAGCACCAACAATGATCCTCTCCCTCTATAAATCATAAAACTCAAATCAAGTCTTATATTGAAATTATAGAATTCAAAACCTCAACCCATTCCAAAATACACAACAATAAGTTAAAATGCCATGAAACCTTTAAAAGAAAGCTTTTTTCTTGAAATTCTACATTTCTATCCAAAAATACACTAATGTGTATCATATCTTAGATGATTTTTTATGATGGCACTACATATACAATGATGTGTATAGCATATACCAATAACCAATGAGAATTTTGCATTTTTCTAAAATCTGATATATCAAAATCACTCAATACCAAGCCTAGCCTTAGGAAAACATGAAATCTCATTCTTAAATGAGTTGAAATAATCTAAAACTTGAAAAATCTAACAATGAAAAAAATCATAAAAATGGAACCAAACATGAGAAATGCAACATTTTTGGGAGAGCCTAAGATCAATAGAAGTCTATAATAAAGGATTCCATAATTTGATAACTAAAAATGGCCTTGCAATAAACATCTTTGATTGTTTTCCCACTTAATTTTTCAAGATGAAAGTTTGATCCTGAGGTATTGAAAGCATCCTAATTCCTGTTATTGGTGAGTGAAGTATGGATCCAAATTTTGAGGTTTTAGAGGTGAGAAAATTGAAATTTGACTTGCTTCTTTTAATGGTTGAATGGATGTGCATAGTATGTTTACTAGCATGCACTACATGTCCTTTTTTCTTGCTAACATGTGCTAACTTTTAAATGAATAAACTAGCATGCATCAACCTCTCCTTACAATCCTTAAGGTGAATTTAGCTTCTCCTCAAATTCTCATAATTTTTAGAGCTTATTTATACTACAAAGACTAATTCCATGATCATCAACATCTATAAAATACTACAAAGTTCATTGAAAGCTTCCAAAATGCTATAATTAATTCAAGTAAAAATGAAGACATATTTCAATTCAAATTTTATGTTGCCAAAGATAAATTAAATTAATACAATAAACAATCAATTTAGTCAAACCTTTAACTAGTGGTTAATCATTAACTAGAAAGTCTCCAACTCAAGCAATGGAAGTTTGATTGCTTGTTTTGGATATAAACCATACTCATAATGGTAGTGAGCACTGATCCAACTAATCATATGTAATCCAGTAGTTGATCACACTAGTTTGACACCAAGCTAATCTAATAACGATTATTGAGAATCAAGCATTAATTCATTAAAACCTGAGCAATGGGCATTTGAACATAGTCTTTGGGTGGTTCACAAGCCTCACATAAGCTATAAGTTTAGAAGTTGACCATCAATTATCCTTGATTGCTTAACTCAAGCATCGAGCTCCTAATTGTTGAATTGGAATTGTAAGCCTTAACATGAACACCACTTTTTAATCAACCTTGATTATCCAACCCGAGCATTGGGCTCTTTGTTAGAAAATTAGGATCATAAGCCTTAAAATGAGCATCTTTATTAAAATAGCCTTGATCATCTAACTTGAGCATCAAACCTCTATTTGAAGATTTAGGACCATAAACCTCAATATGAGCACTATTTCTCCATCAATCTTGATTGCCTAGGCCAAGTATTTTGCTCTCAGTAGAATAATTAGGATCAAAAGCCTAAACATAAGCACTATCACATGATTAACATTGGTCTAGCTAATTCGAACAATTGATTCCTAGACATGAAATCTAGATTTTCAAGCCTTAACACAAGCATGAAATCATAGCTAATCCAATATTATCCTTCTATAAGTAGGTGAAAATTTATTATGTAATTAGGCCTCATTTTATTGACTTTCACTCGTATTGCTCTAAAATGGACCTTATTAGGGATAAATTATTAATCTTGAATTTTTACATGCATGTCATATTTTGCATTTTCATCAGTTTGTCCTAATAATGAGCTCCAAACTTGATTTTGTGTAGTATACATGGGTTTTATCACCTTATAGTGTTTCTAGCCTATGATGTATCTTACTTTTTGCTTTTAAAAGTCTGCACATACTAGAACATGCTTCATATGTTGTAAGAAATCATGTGATATAAGTACCTAATTTTTCATGCTCAAGTGACATACTTGTTGTCAATTCTCTTCTTTAATTGTTTATTTATTAAATTTTTAAACCAATCTAACTATTTATAAATAATAATTAGCTTCTTAAACTACTCTTTTTTTATATGGCCTTTGTTTTCTTACTAACAGAGAATATCTCTGTAATCTTCTTGTTCTTATCACTAGTGTAAGCTTTGAGTGATGGTTCCAATTTAAAGATAACAAAAAAGATAAAAAAAAAAAAGGAAAGAAAATTTAATTATATTAGAAAGAATAAACACACAAGTATGCATAAAATAAAACAAACAAGTTATTATAAGAAAGGAAGAAAGATGTAATATAGTTTAAGATCATAGAAACTTAACCACATTTTCACCTTAAAGATTACTTAGAAAAATTCAAAACCTTATGATCTTATGTTATTATGTTATCGAAGAAGAAGGCAATGGAGCAATACTCAACAGCTCAATATCTTGCAACATTAATGAAATGAAATAGGTCATTGTCATTATACCAGGATAAGCTAAAGTACTAGACCTTTCATATTTTTAAAGGCATATACTTGATTGCCTAGAGGATCGAGCAAATTAAGGGGTTGAAGAAGGAGTCTTCCTTTACCAAGCCTAAAACCACTACCTATACATAAACATAATATAAATTTCTATATAAAAATGCTTTGTACCAACCATCCCAAATACTCCAAAACATTAACCAATCTTACTAATTCGTGAATCTTTGAATGTCACTTTCCATGGTTTTTAGGTGTGTCCTCAAAGTTAAGCTCATCAAACCATTAGAATCAAACTTCTAAAAACCACCCTTAACTATAATAGACACCAAAATCTATTATCATTACCATCAATATAACAACCATAATACTGATGACTATCATTCTCTTAAATGAGTCATCTAAGATTTTATTGACTTGAATGAGCTCAAAGATCTTAAGAAGTCTAAACTTTCTACCAAAATCAACCCATTACTAACTACTATAAAGCTAATTACATTTACATGATCTAATTAGGCTTGCTAGAATTCTTGATACTTGACTCCTTCTCTCCTATTAATGGTGAAGCTACACTTCTTCCAATTATCAAGTTTAAATTTAACGATGGGTTTGACATCAGTGCTATTGACATATGGTATGATAACTCAAAGGATGAATTATTAAGGGTTGAGAAATCTAATAAGTCTAAATCAATAAAGGTTTAAAATTAGAAGAAGGGTGAGTCAATCAAGACTCTAAAGTCAAGTAAGCTTACTATAAGGCTTATAAGCCATAAAAAGGCTTGGTTCTAAAAAGATGTCTGCTCGAGTCAATGACATGATGAGAAGTAGTAAGGTGTCCACTCCTTCCAACCTTAAGTAGAAGCCTAATAACTTGAAAAATCCAATCAAGATAAGATCCATTATAGATGAGGTAGGTTCTAGTAGTGCACTAACTCTACAACCTACTGATAAAGGAAAAGAGGTTTCTAAGCCTAAGGATATGATGAGAAATTAATTAAAGAAGGTGCAAGCTAACATCAACATTCAAGAGTTGGTATTATCCTCCTAACAACATTGACGAGCCATTATCAAAGTATTATCCAACATCAGGATATCTTCTATTACCATTACTTGTTATATGAAGAGCTAATTAGTAAATAAAGAATTAATATCCAATACGATCACTTTTTCTAATGTTCATATTTAAGTTGAGGGACTATATCACAATAAGGTGATCTTCACCAAAATGCATATCATGAACTTCTCCACCCCTTATATCATGGTAGATAATTATTCTAGTATTAATGTTTATTCTCTCAAGGTGCTTCCATAACTTGCAATGTAGACTTATGGTCTAAAGTTGTCCAAGATAATCATTAGAGCATATGATGAATCAAAGAGGGACGTTACTGACACTTTCATCATAACTATCATAGTCGGGTAATTAAATTAGTTATGGAGTTTACTATTTTAGACATCCCAATGTCCTTTGCCTTGTTATTAGGATGACCATGATTCCATCCACTAGAGGTGTATTATCCACCTTGCATTAAAATATTAAGTTCTTGGATGAGTTATGAGGTTTTATTAGCCTACATCAAAGAAGATGTTCACTTATGACTAGTTTCCATATTCTTGTTATCTAGAAATTTAAGATATGTTTGTATTGATTGAACCCCTCTCATGAAGAATATTATACATAATATGAACTTCATTTATGGTAAAGGATTAGGTCATTTTCAATAGGGTCTAATGGAGTTCAACATCCTCACTGCTATATAGGAGGAGAGATATTAGATTAGATTTGATCCATACACTTTTGATAAGCCAAAAGAGTATAAGGTGGTCATGTTTATTGAGGGTGAGATCTAATATGATCAACCTCTTAAATTATCACACTCAAATGATTTCTTCAGCCAACATTTCTTTTATCTTCAAAGTTGTATATAATCTTTCAACCTTGATAGCGTCCAAGAAGATTGATGTTATTACTTCTCCTATCAACTTTGATGATGATTTTTAGTTCTTTGAAGATGGTATTGATCTCACTATCGATCATTTCTATCTAAGGCCTATTATAGTTATCGTATTAAAGGATAAGCTATAGAGCTTGAATATTAGAGATCTCATGTTTTAAAAGGTCTACTAGAACATCATTAGTCTTATTGAGAACACTTATGATGAAATATTATATGAGGATGATCATGTCTCTATATTTGTTCTTTTTTGATGATGATGTAATCCTTATAAAACTTAATGCAATGAAAATAGTTTTGCTTATGTTTGTGGTCTATTCTAATGGCATTGTGCATGAACATGAGCATTATATGAGTATTTTTACAACACATCATGCATTGAATTTATTAATATTGACATAGATAATAAACCTTGTCTTATTTAAATTACATTAAATTTAACTTCTAATGAGCATTTAAAGTGTTAAAATAGCATATAAAAGCCTTTGCTTTAGGATATGAAGACATGCCAAGTATCAATAGAATAATTATGAAGCATAAAATTTTGATAAAGCTTAGGTTTAAGTTTATTAAATAGAAACTACATTAGCTCTTACCTAAATGGGCTTAAAAGGTCAAGCAAGACATTCAGAAGCAACTAGATGCTAAGTTCCTTGAAGTGGTTGACTATCTAAAGTGGTTTGCAAATGTGGTTTTGGTACCAAATAAAGATGGTAGAGTCACGGTGTGCATAGACTACTAAGATTTGAACAAGGCATGTCCAAAGGATGATTCCTTTGCTTTACATTAATATGCTTATCGACAGTATAGCCACCAATGTTATGTACTCCTTTGTATATGGGTTTTCAAGTGCTATGTACTCTTTTGTACATGGGTTTTCAGGTTACAACTAGATTCTCATGGCTATCATTGATAAAGTGAAGACAACTGTCATTACATAATAGGAGATCTATTGTTATAAGAAGATGTTATTTAATCTGATGTAGGTGAAACCTATTAGAGTTTCATAATAACTTTGTTAAATGGTCTAATCTATAAGGAGGTTGAGGTTTATAGGATGATATGATAGCGAAGTCATACACCCAAGAAGGGCATGTTGCTGCTCTTAATAGATTTATCATATAGGTTAGGAAGTATGAATTCAAACTGAATCTAAAGAAGTATACATTCAAGGTGACATCTAGTAAGCTACTAGGTAATATCGTCAATCATAAGGGTATTGAAGTGGATTAAGATAAAGCAAAGTTAATTTAGAAGATGTTTATTCCTATAACAAAGACTAAAGTTAGGGTTTCTTGGGGCAGCTCCAATACATCAACAAATTCATTGCCTAACCCACTACCATGCGTGAGCCCATCTTCAAGCTTTTGATGAATAATCAATCATTAGTTTAGGATGAGAACTTCTAATTTACGTTTAAGAGGGTGAAGCATTACCTCTCCAACCTACCAATTGTGCAACCACCCTAGTCAAGGAAGCCACTATTTGCCTATCTAGCCTTGGAGGAAGGGTCTATAAGGGCAATGATGGCTCAAGAAGATGAATCTATAGTTCAACATGTTATCTACTACTTGAAGAAGAAGTTATTGCCAACAAAATGCAAATACAAAACTTTTGAGAAGAAACTGAAATACTACTTTTAGCCCTATTAAGTGCATACGATCTCTAAGATCGATCCTATGAAGTATTTATATGAAGCTCCTTTACTAGTTGGGAAGCTCTCTAAGTTGTCGATTCTATTATCAGAATTTGATGTATGGTATGCCACTAATAAAGTAATCAAAGGTAGAGTGATTGTCAAGTTCTTAGCATCCATGGTGATGGATGACTTTAAAACTTTTGATACTTGGAAATGGTAATTGCATTTTGATAGTGTAGTCAATAAGAGAGGTGCATGAATTGAAGTTATGTTAATTGCTCTTGAAGGCAAGTTAATTATACTCTCAAAGAGGTTAAGCTTTTTAGTCATTAATAATATGGTTGAGTATGGAGCATACTTATTCAAGCTTGAAGTTCTATTGATGATTAACACCTAAGTTAAAGTATTTAGTGATTTGATATTAGTAATCCACTAGTTCAAAATTGAGTATGATGTCAAATAAGAAAGGCTCAAGCCTTATGCTAAATACATGTTACTAATTTACAATTTCAGACAATATAAATTCATTCATACTCTATGAGATGAGAATCAAATGATCGATGCCTTGATTAGACTAGCTTCAATATATGAATGATTATAGAGTCAAATTTAGCCAGTAATCATTAAGCAATTAAGGATTCCTTGCTATAAAGGAGAATGAGTTATGATGCTAGACTAGTCTTCAAAATCTTCATGGTATGCTCTTGATAACCAATAATTATCTAAAAGATGCAAATATGACTAATAAGTTGGGTTTATAAAGGCTATCAACTAATTTTACTTGACATTAATGTGTTCTTTATAAAAAGAATAATTGATGGTTTATAACTTTAGTTAATATCAAGAAAAGAGATTAAAACAATCATGTAGATAGTACACATTTGTGTATGGCTCCTATATAAATGGATTTACTTTATACAAAAAATCTTATGCCACAATCATTTCTAGCTTACCATAGAAACATAGTACATATAGTTTATGTAAAGATATCATGAGTGTTAGATACATGAAGATCTGGATTACATCCTACCAGTTGAATTACAAAATTTGACAATGTCATGGCCATTCTCAACTTGGGGAATAAACATCATGAGTAAGATTCATCTAAATACTTCTAATGAACATCAATATATATTGGTGGTTGTTGATTACTTCTTAAAATAGGTGGAGACAAAATCTTACAATAAAAGTTAGGTAAATTAGGTTAACAAATTCATCAAAATAAATTTCATATACCATTTCCTCACCACTTAGTATTAAATAATAGAAATATATGGGATCAAGCATCACTGATCCTCTTAATATCATCTTTAAACAAATGGGGTGGTTAAAGTAACTAAATAGACCATTAAGAAAATCTTGGCTAAGATAGTCCAAACTTACTGAGATTAGCATAAGCAACTATCATTTACTCTTTTAGGTTATCAAATCAGTGCAAGAAGTTTGACAGAAGTTGTATTACCCATAAAAGTGGAGCTTAAGTCACTTTAAGTTATTTTGGAAGGCTAATTTCTAAAATCTAAGTATGGAAAGGCTAGATACAAGCGGCTCTCTATTGTAAGAAGTAATTAAAAGCATAATTAACATCTATAGCCTTATAAGAAGTGAATGGTGAACTCATTCAATAAAAAGGTCAAGCTTGTAGCTATTTATGATGGTAATCTTGTTTTCAAGCGAGTCAAAATGGCCATATAAGACCTACATGTGAAATTCATGGCTAATTATGAAAGGTTAATTCTTAGTTAAGAAAATCTTATCCAAAGGTGCAGTTAATATCTTAGACCTGTAAAGCAATGAGTTTTTTGACCTAATCAATCTTCAATAATTGAAGAAGTATTTTATCTAGAGTAAAGGGTAAACTGAAAAGTAAAAATAAAAACAAAATTCTGGTGATTGAAAACCTGTAAAGGCTACTCACAAAATAGACCTGTAAAATCCACTAGGATAACTCATGCAAAATTTAAAGCTTAAAAGTAAAAGGAGAGCATCAAAATAGTTAATTAGAAAATATAATAAGAGATTAGTTAGTGACAGAGGTTAGGTTTAATGTATATTCAATATTTTGTGTCAATCCTAATATTTTCAAGCTAGTGCTTTAATTTTGATAATTCAAATGGAATGCGTGTTCTTAAACTTAACCATAAGTAATACTAATTACAAAAACAAAGTATGTACTTACTTTCTCTCTTTATTGCATAAATTTTTACTGCCTAACATCCTTACATAACAAAAATCCTAAGTGTGACACATAACTCATAGTTGTACTCATCATTTAAAGTAGATCCATCATAAGGTTTAATGACATGGCTAGGTCCTCTCTATATGTTTCATGAAGCAATTTAGCAATCGTCCTCCCTCAAACTCTAATAGTAAACAAGGGATAGTATTTCGGTAGCTATACCAATGATAAACCTTGGTAAGACTATAGTGGGAGCATGCTCTCAATCTAAGAAATAGAATATAGTTAAGCTCTCCTAATATGGCTTTGAGTACTATATCTTTAAGGGTCACCTGTTAGTAGTGCTAAGACTCTTATCTTCTCCTAAAGTTAAATCAAAAAATAAGAGAGAAAAAAAAGAAAATAGAAATAAAAAGGTTCTTAAGTTGAAAATCTTGCCAAAGGTGGCTTAAATAAAAATTAGAGCAACATATTAAGCTAAAAGTTCAAGGTGCTAGTTCATGTAAAATTTAAGCTCAATGAACCAAAACCTCATAATAGATGATTCATCCAAAATTTAAGGGAAAAATATAACTTTTCTAATTTGAAAATCAGTAAATATGGCTTAAAAATCATATATAAAGTAGTAGTAAATTGTCACTAAAGCATCCAGACTAATCTCAATTCACTTTATCCAGCCCAAGGCTTATCTTTATTGTGATTATCAAAAAAGGGGTTTGAACTTGCTTTATCTAATCAACCATATGACCAAGTATCAAATCCCTATTGTTAGATAAGTCAACAAATAAAAATTATGATAGTAATCTAAAAGCAACTACTCTCGGTCATGAAAGAGTGGTCATCAACTTATGATTACATAGCCAGAAGATAGTGGTGATGTTTATATAGCCCTCTATAGTCAATAATGAACTCATCGTAGTAAGGCACACATCAAATGCCCTACTTTGATACAGGATCGCCTCACCAATAAGCACCAATATAGTCAGCACATAATCATGCTACACAACATCCTGAAGATGATAGTGAACTTCTTACGTAATAAACATAGCTCTATCTATCCAAACTGTAACACATGCTCCATTAGATCCCAAAACTATACCACCAAATGCAAAAAAGTAGAGTTGATAGAGACTTGCTAAAGTATCTTCAAATATCAGAGTCTGATATGGCTTAGTCAACCCTACTCAATATCTCTCAACTAACATATCATAGCATAAAAGGCAAATAGTGATTATTAAGTTATTTTTACTCCTACAATGAAAAAAATGAATATATCATGTTTTGGTGATTAAACAGATACATAAACATTCTTGCATAAGAATGAAAGCAATAAGCATGATAGTTAATATTTAACTAATAAATCTAAAAATATATGGGTTAAGCCTTCGAGAGAAGTATTATCCAAAATTTTTACACTCACATCCCCTATTATACTAAGCTGAAAAACTATGCAGGGCCATACAATTCTACATTACTTAGTGTTTCAATACAATAGCTACAAAAATGAAACATGATGTTAAACGGTAACAGGTGCCATATCTACTCTACCTATCATCTTCACAAATTTGCCCCTCATCCAAGCTAGGGCTATTTGAACATATCATAATGTTGTAAGAGGTAAGATGGTCAGTCAATCAAGTGATCTTCTAGCCCATATGTGCAGTCATCCTTATATATTGGTCACGAGCCTCCCTCTCAACATGATGATGAGACTACATTACATGATCATATAGGAATCTAAGACATGCATAAATATCATGAATATAATCATAATAGGTACATACCTAAAACTCTAGAATCTTAATGTTATGGTACTAACATAATTCTGTTAATAATTATGTCATATCAACCATCACATCTCGAGGCACTTACACATGTAGATGCTAATAGGATCAACAGAATCAAATATATACTAATATATAAAGGCTACTTATATGAGTGGTTTTTGGTGATACAAAAGCTATCTCATATCTCCTAGGCATTGGGAAGGCCATCTCACGTGAGCAGCCTTGCTTATCAAAGGTTTAGATGAAAGGCTTATATGGCTATAAAATTTATCCCTAAATAAAGCATTCTGGATACTCATAATTGGGTGCAATAGTAGGCCCAAAAATCTTAAGCTTTGGAGATATCATGCCAGAAGCTGCATTATGCACCCTCTTCGAGGCACTACCTCTTTGATAACTCCTAATAATTATAGAGCTATGGGAACCTCTCTTGTCAAAAAAATGGTCAAATCCACTAACATTAGCACTCTATTCTCAACTAGTAGATAACTTTATAAGTCCCATCAGGCATAGCTAGATGAAATTTTAATAGTTAACTGGTGACTTTGATAAACATTCATATCCTAGGATGCCAACCATGGCAGCCATAACCTTTGGATCAAAATTAATGATGACTAAAACATCACATAGGGTGATTCAATAGGCTTCACATCCCTTTAGCCCCAACTATTGGTCAATGACCTACTTTCTTAGATAGAAAAGTTGATACTTAGGACCCTCAAAATTTATGTGGTGCTCATCCTTATAAGCTAAAATGGTCACATACTCTAGAAATATAGTTATGTTATGCCAAAGATCAAGGTGAACCTATTTTAACTAACAATAAGTAATTTCAACAAAAGCCTACTCAGGTATATTCTAAACCATTTACATTCAATTATGGATTAAAAAAGTTGCATGTTTACTTACATGGTCTTAATTTAAATTATTGAGGTACTCCTTCTTTAATGCATCAAAATCACTCTTAGATCTCCTATATAAATGTACCACGTCTACATATAAGAAAAGTTGAAGGGAAGTTCATCTAGGATCTCTAGCTCTAACAGTGACTTAAACTCATAAGCCATGATCTATAAAGTCAACACAACCAATAATAAATCGAGAAACCATCAAAGCAAAGTGATAGAATTAGTAAGATACAATAGCTCACCTTAATAACCTTCTAGTAGCCAAGGAGTCGATCTCTAAACCACCTACTATAAAGATCCAGCCTCCATATCAAATGAGCTAAGCCAGTATTGCCTTACTCCAATCTCTTTATGATAATCAAGTCTTATAAACCCCATAACATAACTAAGTGGATGTTATTCCTTCTATCATTAAACATTATACATCCCAACATGTATAGGAGGAAACAACAAGTATACTACTAAATAGTAATATCTAAAGCTCTAAGGTCCCCTCTCAGAGACAATCATATATATGGTGCTCTCCTCTCATAAGTGGTAAGACCTCTAACAAGTAAAATATGGCATCATAAGACCAGTGGGGTGAGGTTAGTCAAGTACTTAACAGAATCAGTATTCTTACACACTCCAATTTAGTGATCTTAGTAAAGATCTTAGGGGTGATAGCAATCTCACCAATTAACAATTAAAATGTGTAGATATCATCCATCTACCTCTTAATCCTAGGAATCATAGCAAATTAGTTACATCTTTTCTCCACATTTATGAAGCAAAAGGTGAAATGGCTAAAGCAACTGTGATCTATGATCTCTCAAACATCTCAAGATAAATGAGAATACCACTCATATGCCAAAGTAATGGATGCTTCTTTTAATGATTGAATGGACTTGCGTTGCATGTTTGCTAACATGCACTACATATCCCTTTTTCTTAGTAACATGCATTAGCTTCTCCATGAAGAAACTAGCATGCAATAGGGGAAGGTCAGTCAAGCATTTAACTGAATCGGTATTCTTACACACTCCAATTTAGCGATCCTAGCAAAGATCTTAAGGGTGATAGCAATCTCACCAATTGACAGTTAAAATGTGTAGGTATCATTCATCCACCTCTTAATCATAGCAATCATAGCAAAGTAGTTACATCACTTCTCCACACTTGTGAAGTAAGAGATGAAATGGCTAAAGTGACTTTGATTTATGATCTCTTAAACATCTCAAGATAAATGAGAATACCACTCATATATCAAAGTGGGTCTGCCTTTTTTAATGGTTGAATGGATGTGTGTTGCATGTTCGCTAACATGTGTTGCATGTCCCTTTTTCTTAGTAATATGCATTAGCTTCTCCATGAAGAAACTAGCACGCCTTGGACTCTCATTACACTCCATAAGGTGAATTTAGCCTCTCCTTAAAATTTCATAATTTTTGAAGCTCATTTATCTTATAATATCAACCATTGCATGGTGGAATACTTTTATATGTGTAACTGACTATTAGATGTCTAAAAGTCCACCATTAGCATACAATGGGGTTTTAAAGGCATAAAAGTATCAAGAGTATATCATAAGCTAACTTTTAAGCAATTAAAGAATTATATTTAATAAGTTTTCTACATGAAAATTACTTGAGTAGACTACCAATGACCTTGCGTTGGTTACTCTTATTATTATAGATAAGAGAAATGATGATTTTTACAATTTCATGGAAAAAGTTTCTAACCAAAAAAAATTATATTATCATTTCCCTAGTCATATGACTTAAAAATAGTGTCTTAAAACCTATTAATATATACAATCTAATCATAGCTCATCGATGCTTTCAATGGAGCTCCTAAGATTGACATTTATATCATGGACTAATAATCTTATTACGTTTTTACCTAATGATCTTTAGATATCAAAACACTCTTGTAGGTTTATGTCATAGGCTATCAAAATCTATTCATGATCATCATCCAAGTACTTTATATCAAAAGTACCTATTTCCATCTTAAGCCTTATCGCACCCTAATTTTGGATCGGTCGGATTGATTGGGACGAATCGATCTTATCTCCTCATCGTTTTTCCCTCACGGGCATCTCGGTTTGTCCCAGTGCATTCCAGGATTCAAGTTGGGCTGCCTTAGAGGCATTTCTGACATTTTGGGCACTTACCCGTTTGGGTAAGTGTTGGGAGCGAATCGGGTATGTTACTTACCCGATCGGGTAAGTAGTTTACCCGTTTCACCACCCTAACTTACCCGATCGGGTAAGTTCCCTCAGACAGCAATTAAACCCTAATTCGGCCATTTGGCAAAGGAGGTCCGCGATTCAAGAAAAAACCCTAATCCCTAGGTAGCCGTCAGAGCCGTCAGACGCGATTTAGTAATCCCAAAACCTAATTCCAATAATCCTAAGCCTCTAGGATTAATCAATTGGCACTAAATCAATAGACTTAGGTTAATTTAATCGGGAATACTTAAACTTTGGATTGCTTTCATCATTCCCTAACGTTGGAATCGGATTGGAAAACTTCAAGTGGCTTGGAGAATCAACATAGGTAATTTCCATTCACTTTTTATTCACTTTCTATTCACTTTTCATTCACTTTTGTATTGATTCGACTTGATTTTTATTGTGTTTTTATTTAGTTTAATGCATTTTCAATTCATTTTTATATTATGAACGTGATTTAATGCGAGATAAATGAATGATATTGCATGTTAATAATTCAGAGCTTGATTAAAATTGAATCGGACATGTTTTGTGTCTGATCATACCCGTTCGGGTATGATCATGCATAAATCATACCCGATCGGGTAT
>CANYBF010137893.1:0-26032 GCA_948192965.1 Dalechampia spathulata | reverse complement strand
CATTTTCCATCAAGTTAGTGGTTTGCGACGGAAAATGAAATATCCCTATTTCAAGCTTAAAGCGCATTTCTAATTAACATACTCACTCATTTATACCATTTTCACATCTTTATCATAGAAATTTCATTATAACATTAATTTATACATGCACAACAACACACATAATGCAGGATGTGACAGAGAATGTCAAAATATCATAGGAAATAAGCAAAAATAAGTGAAAATGATGTGTGCAACATATCACATGATATGCACCATATATGGGCTATGTGTGGTGCACATCATGTGATGTGTGTAGTATGTAGCGAGGCAAATTTAAAGGAAAATGCATTTTTAAGCAAAAACACAAAATCAAACTCAAATCTCAACAAATTTAACACAATGGTATATCATTTATAGCATCAATAAGCATTGAAAACCATAAAATTAAACATAATTGAAGCTAAATCTTTAAAAAAAAAGCCAAAATCACAAACCCATAACCAAATCAAGAAGAAAAAGGATGAAGGATAAGTATTCAACTCACCAAAGCATATGAAGCTTCTATAATCTTGATTCTAAAACATGATTAGAGATCTAATTAAGGTTAATTAGTCTTTAAACATAGGTTAATTACTTAATTAAGTGTTTAACTTTGGCAGAGTTTAGGTGTAATTAATGAATTTTTTGACCTTTTTCCACAAATACAAGGCTTATATTTATAGGTGTGGGTGAGGGAAATGAAAAAATCATGTTAGCAATGTGTGATTTTCAAAAATTACACACTATGTGCACAACACATAGTGCTATATGTGCAACATATCGTAGCAGATGCCATGTATATAGCAAATTTGACCTATGTGTCCCACCCAATGTAGGTATATTAAGATGTGCACCATAGGTCAAAGAAGCATAATTTAGGACCCTAAGGCATGGTGCCATATGGAGCATATTAGATTTTCTTAAGAAAAGGCCGCCCACTATACCAAATGTATATTTTCGTGACATGCCCAACATGTAGCACTATATACTTCATACATCAGAAAATGCACGATATGCACTCCATCTTCCACAAGTAAAATCTAACATGATTTGCATATTCAGAACACTTAAGGGAAGCCCAAAGGCATGTGTGTAAACCAGGGTTGATATCGAAGACCTATACCAAGCCAACTCAATGAAAACCCAAAACTGCAGCACATGGGCAAAAGGTCAGGATTGATAGTGACATTAACATAATGCATATATGTCATTCATACATAAATCTTACATGCACCTTAACTATACATATTTCCACCATCATTTCCATAGTCAAATAAATCACATAGTGTATATAAGCAATTACTTAACTCTCATCAAGATCATTAAGGCATTAAACACCTCTTAACATGCATAATCCACAATATACCCTATACTTCATTCATTCATAAATCTTGTAACCAAATACATTCAAATGAGTTCCAATCATCTTCAAATCACCTCATATCATTTTTTACATATTGAATCATTTGTAAATCATCACATATATAAGCCATTCAAGCATGTAACAGACATTTCATTCAAACCAATGTAGAATAAACATAGAATGCACGGACACATCAAATGCTTCATGTGTGAGGATATGACATACATTGACCATCATGATTAAGAAATGGTGGGATATAACTCATACCTTCCATGTTCTAATTAAAAAGCTAATAATTACTTCTTATTTCTTTACTATTATCATCAGAGAAGTGTAAAGGATGCTTACATTGAAGAGCATATCACCATTAACTCATACACCTAATGCTTCTTACTTTATGTATTAGATTGTACCTTAGTTATTAAGTCTAAGAGTTACATTGACTTAGTTATCTTGTATGCACTTTAAGATCTTGATAAAGTGCAAGATTTCAACTAAGGTTCTACTAGCTTGAGCTTTTTGTTCCACGACCTTGATTAGTATTGTCCAAAGATGAAGCATTTAAGAGCTGCTAAGTTGTTATAGAGGCATCTTTTAATTTATTAGTGTTATTTTTTTTGCTTTGTATCATATGTATTTTTATTCACTTTGATTTATATTTTACATTTGGTAAGCCTTCACATTCAAGCACAAGCTCATATATACATAGACATATGACTTTAATGACTTTCTTATTATGTAAAAAATGGTTGAGGAAAAGGATTAACACCTCTTTTGATTTGAATGCTTAGATAAAGGAGCTAAATAAGCTAACTTAGGATAAGGTAAGAAAAATAAAGGTTTATTAGTAATAATTGTATTAAGATTAGGGTATTTAATACTTATATGGTATCATTTAACACTACTTATCCATCATATGAGGGAGTCATTCTCCTAAACTAGATGGTGGGTGTTGATGCTTGGGACTTCCAGTAATGTCTTCTAGAGAGTCTTCACTATAGGGAATAATATTTTAGGGGGAGGATCATAGGCTAGGACACTCATTGTATAAATAACCAAATATGCTACTCTTTTCTCCTTTGATCATGTATTAAGGTTCACATGGCTATAAGGAGATGATAAAAAGATTAGCCAGGTTATTGTTTAATGATTAGTAGTTACCACTGGTTAAGATACTAAGTCTACATCAATTGTTACCTCATGAGAGTCATTCCTTTATCTCTTAATAGTGCTCCTTAGAGAGGATAAGGTAGTAGTGCCTCCTCCTCTTCTTAGACCAAGAACATGATAGTTCATCATGCATATCCTCCTTCTTTTACATTTACTATTGTTGTTGCTACCACCCTTATATCCATGGTTAAAGAGGATGCCATTAGTGTTGGTACTTTTTTTTTTGCTTTATCAATTGACCCTAATGTACCACTACTTATTATTGATCTTGCTACCCTTAACTTATTTATAATAGGCCCTCTACTATTACTGCCTCTATAACTAATCCATCTTCTACCATTATCATATATTTAGGGGTTATTTTGGGTAGCTTGAGTTGGTTCATCCTAAATTTATTTATATCATACCAAGGCCTTACTATTGATCTCTTCATGTATTATCAACTGATTTAATAGTTGAAGCTCACTTATGTTAAGGATATCTCTTTACTTTAGGTATGCTACTTGTATGAAGATCTTTTCATTATTATTTATTATACAATATATGGTTTAATACATAAGTATGCATGTAATGCAACATCAACAGATAGATAAGTGGGCATGATGAAAGGTTAATGTTGCCAAGCTTAAAGTTGATGTCTTTTATGTTAGCCATGGATGTCGTGAGATTAGAGGCTAAGATTAAGCATTTGATAAACTCGTGAAGCAATACCATATAGTCCTTGTAGGTTAGAAGACGTCAATTACCAACGAGGAAGGTGAGGATAATAACGAGGATATGGACACTAATTTATCTTATGGTTCTCCTAGTGTTTAGTTCATAAATTTAGTTATTTTTTTATCTGACTTATAGATAATTTTGACTTTTAGGCTCCAATATAGGTACATGCTTTCTTGAGTTTAATTTATGAGCACTTTATATTATTTTAGTACATTCATAATCATTTTGGCTTACTTTATGCACCCATTAATGCTCTTTAACATCTCATATTTATGTTTAGAATGTAAATGATAACTATGTGTAAAACTCTAACTAATTAGAATAGCTTATATTTGGAAAAAAAGAGTTATGTTGGTAAGGTAAAGACATGTTCTAAGGTAAGAGAACTTATGGCAAAGTTAAGAAAATTGTTGGCATAAGGTTTTGCCTGAAAAATAATAATCAAGCTTTCATTTAGTCAGCATCATGTAATAAAAATCATTAAAGGCAATGAGAAGAACCTCAAAGTCATAAAAGAGTCCTAAGTAAATAAGATTGGAAACATTTGGATTACATCATTTTATGACCTTCCATCAGGTAGAATAGAATCCTGCCTTTCTTTATATTGTTCACTTATATGATCATATTAAATGTATCTTTCATTTCAACTATCATGAGCTTTATTTGGCCATTCTAATTTGAACTAGTCATATGATAAATCATCTCATACTTTTTTGAGTAGTTGCTAACTTAAGTTTTCACATGATTAGTGCATTTAACATTACACATGCTATTATTACTTCGTACTTCACAAACACAGTTTCTGATTTCTTCTTTTGCTCATCTTTGCACTTAACAACCCACTTCTTATCCTTCATGGTTAAGGATTGTGTCTTTTTGTATAATGATATAATTTTTATTCATTCACCTATTTGATGAGTGTGATATTATGGTCAACCAATCATTGATTAAATGGAAGGATACAAGACACCCTTTTCCATGATTCTAGTTGAGACAATCATTATGGTCAATAACATGAAACTATGTCATTTTATTGGTTTATTTGGAAACCTTTTATTGCTTTAAGTATCTTATTCATACCATAAGTTATTGTTTCAGGTTTTTAGCTTAGCATAATTTTTTTTATGCTCTAACTTTTTCTTAGGCTTCCCTTCTTGGATTTTCAATCTAATAAGATATTTAATATTTTTATAATCCTAATTTTTTCCTAAGTTACCTCCTCTAGTTTTTAACTTAGCAAGTTTCTTTTATTTTTACATGAGCTACCTATTTATGTTTTCAACTCATTAAACTATATCATTCGTTTTTTCTTTCTTTTTCCTTTTTTTTTTAAGATATGGTTGTAAGAGACACTAGCAATTCTTGCTCTATAGAAGGAGATAACAACAAATACAATCCTAAGAGTCATATGAGAAGAGGATTCACCTTTTCTAATGCTCTCATGTGTAACACCCCACATTTTATAAGATGAAATAATATATAATATATTGATGTTATATGCATATATATGAATTTTTAAAAATTATTTTATATATATGCATGTAAATTAAATAATTCATATAATTATTTATGAATTTATAAATTTTATTCTTATTTATAAAGTATAATGTTTGATTAGAAATTATTTAGGTTGGATTAATTTATTCTTGGAATAATAATAAGTTTAAATTGGTTTAATTATAATGAATAATATATAAATAAATAAATAAATAATACATTAATGCATGTATGCCCTAGAAGGGAGAGGAAAAGAGAGATTTTATAAGAATTAATGAGGAAAAAATTAATTGAGGGATTTTATATGAATCGAATTCAAGAAATTATTATAAGAGAAGGAGAAAAGTCTACAAGTATGTTTGTTATATTTAATTATAGATGATTTAATATTTTAGGGTGTAATTTTTGATTAGGGATTGAATTTTGGTATTGATAATTGATAATTGATGAGTTGATATATTTTGAGGATGATATGATCTTGTAAATATTATGTGCAAATTAGGTGTTTATTGATCTTAAAGAAGTTATTTGATGGATGTATCTTAAGAATTTAATTAATATTGTATCAGATTATGTACCTTAGAAATGTCTAATGAATATTAGGTCATCAAGATAGATTATTTCAATTAATTGCATGATGTTTAGTCTGGTCAGAATAGGAATTGAATCACACCTATCAAATTTTTTATGAAGGATTAATATCATAACCTACCATTAAAGAATTTTTTAACAAGGAGTTAATTTCATAACCTACCAATATATAAATATATGAGTTCTTGGCAAGGGGTTAAAAATAACCTGCTAATGATATTGACATAAAATTTATGTCCATATTAGATAGGGATCAAATCACATCTATCTGAATTATTGATAAAGGATCAATATCATAACCAACCTCATATTATAACATTTAGCATTTTCTTTCACTATATGAATGGTACATTTATACATTAAATACATGCCTCAATTCAATGATATTTTCATAGATATGTTTGATATGTACATGTATTAAGTGCATGCCATAACTCTATTATAAATGATATATTGGTATCTATAACATGCATTTTTAACATCACTTCATTTATTACTGAACTTGTAACTCTCAAATCATTTATGTTGTATTAATTATCTTTTACCATTAATACACCATCGTGGGCAAGGCTTTCGACACAACCTAGAGTGAGGCTTACAACACACGAACCAAGGGCCTGCTTAGAGTGAAAGTGCAGTCTTCTCGAGGGGCTACCTTGAGAAATGAGACAGACTCAAAAAAGTCATAAGATAGAGTCACTACCAAATAGTTCTAGATTCGATTCAACCGACCCATAGCATGAGTGCTAAGTCAAACCATTTAAAGATGGGTTTGGGTGGTGAAGATCTATTCTTTTAGAGTTTCAAGTTTGATTTTACCATTTTTGTCTAATTAATTATCCTAGGCAACTAGCATTCATAAGCATACAATGCATTGTAGCATGGCAGTAATCATAGCATGTATAATATGATAAATATGATATGACAATCAAAGCATGATAAGATGATATAGCAATTATGATAAATAAAACATGACATATGCATGACATGTGAGAGATGATATGATACATGCATGACATGTAAAATGACATGGCATAAGCATGACATGTGAAATGATGACATGACATAGGCATGACATATGGAATGATGACATGGTATAAGCATAACATATGAAAGATAACATAGTATAGGCATGACATATGAAAGATGACATAATGTAAGCATGACATATGAAATGATATGGCATAAGCATGACATGATATAGGCATGACATATAAAAGATGACATGGCATAGCATACATTATATAGCAATGATAAACATACATAGAAATATAATAAAGCATAACAGTAGGAATGAAAAATTAATAATGATCTAAAGAAAGAGATCGAGAGAGATAAGGGATACACAATGAAATAAAGCTAAATCATACATGTCAGGGAAAGAACTAAATAAAATCGGGGCCTATTCTATTACAAAGGAACTTCAATGATACAAAAATTTGAGACATTAAGCAACATATCCTCCACTTGGGAAAATAACCTATCAAGCATTAACATATTTATCTTTAAATTAATTCTCTATCAATATTGAAAAGGTGGCCTTTCCTTTATTGTCACCTATTTGTATATATACACATTACTCATATTTAGAATAATTTACATAAACAATAATATAGAAGTATGTCTTTTTTAGATTACTCATAAATGCAAGTATTAACAGTAATGATTAGGTCTCGCAAGTATTCAAGTTTGAGCATTCACCCTACATGTATTCCTTTTACTCTTTATCATACAAGGGTTTCCCTTACCAAGAGTTTTATAAATTTAACATCCTTAACTTTGTTTTATGCATAAGAAGCCAAATAACCATATAATGATCTTTATTTGGTGAAAATAATTTCTATTTAATTAATGTACTGATTTAACAAATGAATAATTTATTTCACTCCATTTGTACCTCTATATGATATTTATAAGTACCAGATATTATACAGCTAGATCAACATCCTATGTTCAATAAGCAAGGTTTATTTAATTTCCCTTATGCAATTCACCTTAATCTATTTGACAACCTACCCTTTTAACCTCTTATGACCATTCCATAATAACTTACTCATAAGACAATCTATAATACATAAACAAGAACCCTTATATAATCTTATTACTTAATTAGGATGCTTTAATTATCTTATTGAGCTCCTAATTTCCCAAGATAGTTAAATGTTTCCCTAAGAAGAAGTTCAATTCCTTTCCTTTATAACTGTCTCTTTCTATGTATTTTTTAAGAAATTGAAAATACCTTACATTTGTTTTTTTCCATCTTCCATCATTTTCTTATTCCATTTAACCAAATTAAGAATCTTTTTTTTCCACCACTTAAGCTTAGGATAATATAATTATTCATTGTACAAGTGATAAGTTTTATCTCTTCTTAGTTTCATTTATTTATAACATAAGTTTTCTTTTCCTTTTGCTCCACTTTTGTCTATAATGCTCCTTTAAAGTCAACATATCTTATTTTCAAGCTTGACTTCTTATATCAAGCCATCATTGGCTTAACTAAGCTTGTAAATTATTCAAATACACTTTCTAATGTATTCCTTCATGTGTCAACTTCTCCTTCTCATGGTTTAATTGCCATACCAACCATTTTTAACTTATTAAAATATAGATTAATTGATAATCTATACTTATACTTGCATAATTAATAAACTAGATTAATTGTACTACCCATTTACTCTATAAACCAGCTAATATACCAAATAGTAACATTGACATATATCTTCTATGATGATGTTTCACCAATAAGAAAACTTCAACATATACATATTAATTAGAGCATGCTATGTAATAATCATTCAAACATAAATAAATATGTAAAAATTATGGATGTAACATTTCTATTCACTAGTTTCCCAATCTTAAATAACTTTGAATTACCTTGTAAACTTCTCCTTAAACCTCTTCCAAATAATATAGTTCATTTATTACATTATTTTTGCAATCATAGGTGATGGTTTGTATTTGTTTGACATAGTTATTTAAAAATTAGTTACCATTAGTAATTCATCATTTAAATTAGCCGAAGTGAATTTTAGCTTAATTGATAAAGTTACAATCGTATCATCACATGGAAACTTAGCTTTTTAATGCATCATAGATATCACTCCTTTAAGCTAATGAAACCATAAAAAAAACCCAAGGATAAGTAAAAGTGACTTGAATATCAAGTATTATAAATTTTATTATTGATTCAATTGGTATATCATTATCATAGTTGAAAAACACCCCATTACATACTTTTCAAAATCATTAAAAGCTTTAATGATAGTGTTTGAAGTCTTTAAGCCAACCACAATTAGTCTAAACATTAGTAACACCTTTAAAGGGTAAACATTAATTCTATATTCATTATCCACTATAACATACAAAGTATATTTTCTAAGCATCTCCACCCATGTTAAAAAAGCTTGATTGTGCCCTCTTTGTTCCTTAAGTAATTATGCATATATGAAAGTAATCATTAAGCTTTTCAACTCTTTTATAACTATCAAACTCACCATTTAAGTCATAATAGCTTTAAGAGAGATATTTAAAGTAGATAAAGTTTATACATTAGCTTGCCTATATGGCTTGGAACTTAACATTAATTCCTAAATATTAAAATGAGCCAGTGTCTTCTTCAACTACTTGATGATAACATTCTCATATACTCTCTCAACCTCTTTCTATTATCTTAACTCATGTACATCCTTTTGATTTGAGTTTATTCCCATTGACTGGCCATTTTTTATTACCAAATAAGGTAGAAATAAGGTAGAGAGGTACACGCTTTCACTATAAGTCATGTCACTCACAATTACAATTTTGTCTTTACATTCTTCCTTCACTTCTAGAGATGTTTTAAAATCTTTAACCTCTTCTTCTTTTAAATCATATCATATGTCCACATTCCTAATAAATCATTTAAACTTCCCATCTTCTATGCTCTAAACTTGAACCATTTTAGAATCTAATTAATCCATTAACCATAGATCCTTGAATGAATTTAAAACTAGAGATTTCAAAAAGCTAAAAGAAATTATTATCATCTTAGGATGAGGGATATAATTATAATTAGGTACAAGATTAGTGTTAGTGGATGGTTTGGATTTTTTAGGATTTACCATTTTCCCAAAGTTAATCAAGTCATGATATTAATAGTAGTAATATAAAGTTTTAATATCAATATGATTATTTAACTTAGCTTACGTTTTAAATAAAAGCATAAGTGGGCTTAAGTCTAGAATATGATAATTCCTTCTTCTTAATGGATTTGGCTTGTTTAATATATTGCCTCATCGTGTAAACCTACTTAAAGCTTTTAAAAATTTGAAACTTCATCTTTTCCTGAAAAGCAACAATAAGCATATTATCAATTTATTAATTAAATCTTCTTCATCAGATTTTCACTTAAGTAATAATGCTTTATTCATCTACCTCAAGGAATAATCTGTAAAGGACTTATTAGTTTTCTACTTAAGCAATTCCAATTCCATTAATGAAACTTCTAATTTATTAGTAAAGATATATTGTTTATAAAATGCATTACAAAGTGATTTCCAATCATAGGCAATAGGCTTGTCATTGTCATAATACCATCCTAAAGTAAGATCCTCTAAGGACAAGAAAAACATCTTGATAATCTAATCATCTATCCTTATAGTAGTCATCACCATAATATACTACTTGAGATGATTTTTGAATCATCATTACCACCATACTTAGTTAAAGTTGACATCTTGAACTTTAGAGATGAATCTTTGATAGGATTAAAAGAGATTTCTTTGAAGTTGAGATCCTCAATCATTTTATATTCTTTCATCATCAATTGTAATTACTCCATTTTTTGCATTATAAAGGACATTCATTTAATTTCTTTAGTATGTTCTATAATAAGAGAAGGATGAATCGCAATCACTTTCATGTAAGTTCTTTAAAACCATAAACTCACTTACATTCAAATCAAAGTTCAAATTTGTAACATACAATGATCTTATTCCTTTACTCATTTTAAGTAAGGGATTAGCATCAAAATAACCTTATGAACCTAATCCTTGATTAGGGTTTTAAAATCTTCTTATAAAAACTAGGATAAAGCCTAATTCATCGCTAACTAGATCATAACTTGTATGGTAGACTATTTTGGATTCACATTCATCATTCCTTGCTTCCTGGAAGAATATCAATGTTAATGTGTATGCATGATATTTCATGAATGCAATACCATATTCCATATACAATGCATATATGACCTTATTCTTAAAAGAATATGGCTATAAAATAAGATTATCAATAAATGAGATGTAAAATGCATGTATATAGGATTAAAAAACATATAAAAGTTAATTTAACAATAACAAATAACATTCCTTGTCATCTTTATAACTTCATGTTATTGGTCTACCAAATTTTCTTAGATAGGCTATTAGTTTAGAGTTTAAACTAGGAACTTAAGAAGTTAAACTCTCAAAATGTAAATCAAGTAGGTTGGCTTTTATTCTAAAGTGGATGAGATGATTTGTAAAAATTTGATAGCACTTCAGTGTATTAAATACATATATTTACCTAAATATAATTTAACACTTATAAGCTAAAATTTCAATAGCATTATACTTTATCAAGAGTGAATAGACATTTAATAAGGTTAGATTTAAGTAAAATAAATCATTTGGATAATTTGAAAGTTCATTTAGCATAAAAAATTAGGTAAATCCTATGAAAATTGCTATGGTTTGTTTTACATGAGCAGACATCAAAAATATTACTTCTCAGGAGATTACTCCAAGTCAAGCATATTTAACTATAGAGTTCTTACAAAATAAGCACCAAAAAGGTAGGTGCACCTTATTGGTATGAATAGTATCTATCAAATCTCTTAAGTTATACTCGATTGTACAATTCCATACCTACACAATCTTAAATTCGTTAAACTATGCAATATTATCCCAACATAATCTCAAACTTTGTCTTCTTCAGGTGTAAGATCAATT
The DNA here is from genome assembly GCA_948192965.1 of Dalechampia spathulata. NCBI lineage: Eukaryota > Viridiplantae > Streptophyta > Magnoliopsida > Malpighiales > Euphorbiaceae > Dalechampia > Dalechampia spathulata. The sequence continues at coordinate 14,698 of CANYBF010137893.1, read as the reverse complement.
CATTCATGTGCCCCTTCGCCTACAAGCCTGCCATGAGCCACTCCTTGTCCATGCACTCTCCAGCATCGGCATCCATTCCTTGCCCTCGTCAACATTGGGTGTCACACAAGTCACCCATAATGATTCATAATCATGACATTATCAACTTGTTTATAATGAATCATGATTTCTAAGGGGTTCTTTAAGATTGCACGAACCTTTAAGTGATCATGGAGTCACCACCTAGTAAAATAATGAAATATTATAATATCCATTATGTTTAATTTGTATAATTATTTTATCCATTTAATTAATGATCACATTCCTAATCAAGCATGTGAGCATTATTACATTTACATAATACATTATTACAAGGAGGAGAAGAGATGAGACAAGAGTAAGGGATACATTTTAAAGATATACAAGATATAAATTATTATATTTATTAAATCAAAGGACAACATGAAAATTAAAATACATCCATTCATACATCAATAAATCATACATTCTTCATCAATCACTTAATGATCAAACAATTAAATTTCCTACAAAATAGTGATTAGTCTAAGCAATAAATAATATACATAATCATATGAACACATTCATAGTTATTCCAAAGTTAATTAAATAACATAAAATGTTAAATGATTCAATCATTTAATTGAATAATCAATCAAAAATATCAAAAAATATTATTTGAATGTTTGTTAGAAGAAAAGTTACATTAACAATTCTTTTAAAAGAAAAAGTTATTAGTACAACTATTCTAGCAAAGAATAGTAGCTACTATAATAAAATCAAAGTTTCAAAATACATAATTATATCATCTTAACAAATAAAATAATAAATTTAATTAACAAATATAAAGAAAGAAAATATAAAAAGAAGAGCATAAAAAGAATCAAGAGGTGAACATTCTTCCATTTAATATGTATTAAACAAAATGATTTGTTTTGATTTATGATTTTAAAATTAAGTTTTAGATGTGTTGAAAATGAATGTAGAGCCCTTAATGAATCCCAAAATATCTAATTATAAGGGGGAAGAGAGGAATAGACCTCAAAGAATATAAGGAATAAAGAGAAGGTTTCAAATGTAATCCCCTTTAAGAAATAATAATATAAATCAAATAAAATAACGGATATACTCAAAGCATTAAAATAAATTAAATTTTGGAGAAAGAGTTATGTGATGTAATTGTTCATAAATCACACAACTATTTCACACAATAAATTACGACTCATATAAGTTGTTGAGTTTGATCCAAGTTTATTGTGTAATTGTTTATTACTCTTTATATGAATTTTTAGAAAAAAATTGAAAAAATAAAAGTATATGAAAATTGTCCTCAAAATTAGATTGTTTGAATTCTCTTAATTTGTTCTCGGATTTAAGATGAATCCTCCAATTCTCTTTAAAATTGATTTGAGGTATGAAAATTTTAGATTTTAAGAAAAACTTAGTAAAATAGCCAAAATGAAATATTATATTTTTTAAAACAAATTATTTTTAAGAGAAATTAGGAGGTTAAAAAGATTGATAATTTTATTCATCGTCAGAAAAAAAGTCAAATAAAAAATAAATGTCACCTTTTTGTTTCTTTAGTCTATCATGTGCCCATTTTTCATATCTATTAAAACATAATATCAATATTAACTATAAAATTTTATTATTATTTAGATTGATATTTGTAATAATTTGTAAAATTTTAGTTAACTTGCTTATAATAAGTAACTATTTTATTTTTTTTTATCCTATAGTAGTTTCATCATGTTTTTATTTTAATTAAAATTATTTAATAATATTTTATTTACACTATATTTATGATATGTTACATTTATATTATCATAAATTGATTGATTACATTTTAGATTGAAATTGAATTTTATTTCTTATTAACCTATTTTTTATATTATGTTTGTTGAGGAGGGTAGTTCCATATTTTTGTTTATCCCTCCCCTCTTCACACTATTAATATAATTAGGATTCTTTATATGCATTGCAAATTAATATTAATTAATTATATTAATTATAATTTTTTGATATTAAATAAAAAATTTTATATTATGATATCTATTATCTTAGTAAATTAAAATACTCAAAATTATTTAATTTTAATAAGTTTTATTCATATAACATTAACTATTAAAATTTTATTATTATTTACATCGAGAATTGTAATGATTTATATAATAATCAAATTTTGGATAATAAAATTATATCATATTTTATATTATATTTATAATGTGTTATATTTATATTATTATCAATTAATTAGTTACATTTTAATAAAATTTATATTTATTGATGATAATTTAAATATATAAAAACTAGTCTTTATATTGAAATTGAATTTCTTTGATTAATTTATTTTTATATTATATTGATAGAGAAGAATAAGCATGGGAAGATTTTTAATTGGCAATGATTTTCTGGGTCAAGATTAAAGAAGCCTATATAAGGATAAACTTGTAGAGGTAATTATCGGCAATCAATGGTCAATTCCAGCATTTATGGATTGAATTCAGCTCCAGTGATGAAGTTCCATCAACTTTGAGATTATTAGATCAATAACAAGTTAAAATTCATGTAGTCGAGTTGTACTAGAATGTAATATATATAGGAAGACATCGACACATAACATGAAGGAAACAATGAGTGAATGCTTATGCATAGATTTATCAATTACTTAATCTACAAGATTTCAATTAACAACCAACTCGAGTTTTACACTCAAAGGTCTCTTTATCAAGAAAATTCGACTTTTCCAATAGAAACTTTTCCATTTGAACAGCAAACTCTCTCGAGCCTTATTCCGTAGAAGCCCACTTGAAAAAGTGCATCAAAGAGAAAGCCGACACAGCCGACTTGCAAATTGTTGGCAAGGGAATGCCATATTTCCCTTTCCTAAACAACCCTTTAACGAATGGCCACAAAAATATGACCACAGCCAAACTGCACATCATCTCCGCTGGCTGTGATTGAAGAAGCCCCTCAACATCATTATTTCCTCGACAAAAACCCACCACAAGTGCTCCCATTTCTGCTAGAACAATGGTCGTCCCAGGAACAAACATGGGCGAGCCATCAAATATGAACTTGCCAACATCGTTGTCAGTCGATTGGGCTTTTTGTGTAACTTCAAAAATTGTTTCTGATAGGCCGAGAATCTTTAACACCACACTTAGGACTCCAAACAACCAGGCACTTGTAGCTGTGATCCTTGTCATCCTAAGTTTATTCCACCATGCAAGGATTGATCTTCCAGTTCGGACGTATTCTAGAATGGTGTATACCATGTAAATTGTGATAAGGGCAATGTAACCATTTATGGCTGGTTCATTGATCTTAGGAAGGAAATTGGTATTAGAGATGATTGAATAAACTGGCAACAACATATAGCAGAGTTCGGGAACGGAACGCAAACCCCAAACAAGGATCCATAAATAGGCCAAACATTGCCTGAATTGTAGCCTGGCAGTGATGGTGCTTAAAATGGGGTTCTTTCTGCTTACCAGGATTTCAAACAAACCTGTTGCCCATCTCTTCTGTTGGATCACTGCTGCTGGTCCGAACGATGGGGAACACCCAAGAAAGGCTGGAGGGTCTGGGGTGCAAAAGGCAGATCTCCAGCCTCTTGAGTGAATCATTAAGCCTGTTAGAATATCTTCGGTTGTGGATCCATATTGCCAACCAACCTTATACACGACAACGGCACAATTCTAGTAAGCAAAATATCATATATATTACACGCAAATTAGGCACAACACTTGAGCTTAATTAGTATGTGAAAGAATAATTGGAACCAACTGCAATTATGTACCTCTGCTCCCCATGCGGTGCCGTACTCATAGCCAGAAGCAGCAACTTCATATGCAGTCTCAACCAGATCAGAAAGGTTTTTTGGACCCCCCATCTTTCCTTCTATTGCTTGAGCTGCTGTTTTCATGAACTCCATTGAGTTCCCAAATATATCCAGCAGTTGCTTGTCACTTAAATTGCCTGTAGTGGTACGAAACAAATGATTTGGAAGGAAGCTAAGCGTTATGAAATGAAGGTTTTCCAAGTTCTTTAACCCTTCAGAACGTTACTTTCGTTTATTAATTTACTCCCAAATAGTTAATGCAAGGATTGATTTTAGAATATTATCTTGCCTTCAAGGTCCTTCGTCCGAACAAATTATAAATCAAATGGAGGATATATGCAGTACATACCAGTAACTGGAGAGAGACTTCTTGCTTGACTTCCCGTGTCATCAGGACATGAACCATAGATTACTTTTCGCCTGTGAAAACATCCTGTTCCACCATAGAATATTCCTTGAAGTCCGGCTACTCCACGCCCCATATACTGATAACAAAACATAACAAAAAGAAAAAAAACTAATTAATAATCAATCTTCCTGCAGCTGCACTGAGTCGGTGCATACTATAAGTGAGTCAAGTTACGAACTTACTTCATACAAAACCTCTACTGTATTTCCAAAAGGATCATCCTTTAGTTCATCATAAAACTCTTGTGGGAATTGTACAAATGCAAACTCCTCATTGTTCATGGAACCTAGCAAGAAACACATAGCCTGACGAACAATTTGTGGATTGTTCGCATACATGTCGCAATCGACATTCAACATGATTGGAGCGTTCGTCATCAATCCTGAGACTCTTGTCTGTTTGACATACAACAAAGCAATATACGTTTACATCAATAATTCACGTAGAATTATGTCATTTCTTGTAAAGTAAAATATATATGTTATACAAAATACAACTTATTAAAACCAAATAGATTGGCAGAAGATATAATACTTCCCTACTTTTTAACTAGTAAGTATCTTAGTTTACAATTTGAAAATGAAGCATCTATCTGAGAATTTTCTTACAAGGACATTCATAGCACCAGCTTTGTAATGATGAGGATGACTGGGTCTCTTTTCTCTAGATACGTAAACTAAATGAGGTATTCCATTCGAAAGACTTCCGGTGTTCTCCCATATAACCTGTCAAAGCATTAATCATGAAAATTACTACCTCTGAAATGACTGGCCGGTAAAAATTTAGACACCATTGATCAAAACTCGGCCGAGAAGGACAGATTAGAATACAGCAAAACCTTGATAATGGTGGGATGGTTTCCACGGTCAATATTGGAGAAAGCAACAATATCATCAATATTCAAATCCGATAGAAACTTCTTCTCAGATGCGTCTTGGATTTTGCTGCTAAACTCCGAGTATTCGTCCTGTAATGTCCAGACAAAAACATTATAGATAACCCCATTTCAGCATCACGACAATCAATTCAACTCCACATCGTGTAAGATATTCCGTCCAAAAACAGTAAAATACAAAAAACTTCAAGTTGAATGGGCTTCCCATCATGTGTCGAACGATCATTCCAGAAAAGTTGAATCAAAACAAATCATAATAAAAAAAAAATATGAACCAAGTATGTATAATCAAACAATTTCATAAAATAATATATTACCATACTTAATTAATTAAGTTGGTTGTTAAGAATAATGTCTTAAACTTTAATCATGTGATCGTTCATGTAAATTTTTTTTACAAAAATAACATTCAATTCGAAAATTTTAAGGAATTCAAGGATGGTTTTATATTACTGAAGAAGAAAAGAAGAAACAAAATGAACAACTACAGAACGCAAAAGGCCAACTCCTGGCATATCTCTGAACAAGAAAGAACTAACATCCAGGAGATTCACTTCAAAGCAGTGAAAATTATGCACTAAAAATCAAAAGCAACATGGTTTTACGTCTTTCATGCATATAACATCAAAAGAAAAAGGATTAATGAATAAAAAATGAAAAATAATAAATATAGCATTTTACAGGTAACAACATATTTGAAGCTACCTTCATGGTTTTCCATTCTTGTTGAAACTGAAGAGAAGTTTGAGAAGGCGGTGAGTCGCTAGAAAAGTATCTGAAAGGAGCTCTAACTTGAATATTATACTTTTTGCAGAAGGGAACCCAAAGCTGAGCGAACTTGGATGTTTGAACAAGAGAATAAAAGGTAAGAGGTGAACAGCCATCATCTGATACATAGCATGCCAGTTTATCTGCTGGATAATCAACTGCCAATAAAGATAACACTGTGTTCATTGTCATCATTGGCGGTTCCAGCACTGGGTCCGCTGTTGTTACAAACATATCCACAGCGGGGAGAAGCCCTTCTACCCTTCATTACAGAAAGAAGAATGTCAGCCAAGTTATTAATACGAAATTTTGAGTTCGAATCTTGAAAAGAAGCTGATAATTTAAAGAATTAGTCAGGATGAATGTTTTACCTTTGAGGAAGGCGTTCTGGGTATGTTTTGTTGACGATAGGATTCCATTTTGCATTTATAATAATAATCCACATGAAAGTAAACCATGACTCGCAGAGTAAAGCAATAAACCAAGCAAAACCAAGGCTGGTGAGAGTGAGAATACGATAAACAAGCAGAGAAGATAGAAGGAGGAGGACAGCAATGTCTAAAGCTCTATGGATGGGGTTTTTAATAGCGATTGTCTCATACAAGGGAGGAGAAATTGTTTGCGCCATTGAGAGACTAAAGAGCTTGCGGTGAAGGAGGTAAGAGGTTCTCATATGTGCACTTAGCGTTTTATAGAAGAGAATCAATGTCATTTTGTAATGTTTTTTTTTTTTGACTGGTTTGTTTTTTTCAAGGGAGGGTTAGAATTATTTGGTAGATGGTGTTCGTGTCAGATGGCACATCCACTCAAATTCTTAATCCCCAGTGAATTTATCACAATTTTCAATTTTCACTTCTCAACTTCTATTTTTATCATTTTAGCCCATTATTTCATTTTGATTTAAGATATACAGCACACACATCAATGTAGTATTCTTTTTTCCCCTCAATCTCTCTTCTTTTTGGCAATTTGCCCTCTCAACCAATCAAATTTGTTGTTTTAATTTTCTTTACTTAGTTTTTACCGATTTATCTCCTTAATCAAACTTTTTTTATTTAATATACTGAAATTTTAATCTTTTTTTATCAAGAAATATGTTGAAATTTTAAATTTTAAATTTTTGCTATTTTAACAAGACTCATTAATCCTAAAAACATAATTTGCATAAATATAAAATTACCTATTCAATTATTAATATAAAATTCTAAAGTTTTACAATATTTTATAATTTTACTTATTAATATTTTACTATTTGGAATGTATTTGATAATTATATTTATAAAATTGGTTAATATTTTATTTTATTAAACTTGTTTAAGATTATTATATATGATATTTTCATATTTATATTATGACATAATATATTTAATGTCTTTCAACTTGACATTTTTTTCTATTGTATCTCTTTTATTTTAATTTTTGATATTTTAATATCTTAATTTACTTATTTATATATTTGAAACACTTAAATTTATTATAATTTTTAATTTATTCAATAAATTTTAGTTTTTATCATTTAAACATCATAATTTTACTTATCATATTCTCTTAATTTTTATCAAAAAATAATAAATTTAGAAATTAAAATGATTAAATATAACATGTATAATATATACATTTGATATATGTATGTTTGCATGATATTTTAAGTATTTTATAGTGTTATTTATTGTTATTTCTTTATTATTTCGTTATATTTTTATGATATGATTAATGTGTTTGTTAAGTGTCTAAAATTTAAAAGAGTTGTCAACAAAGCGTGAAAAGTTATTATCATGATCGTGATAGAGGAGGTGCGATTGTGATAGATTAAAGATGAATTAAGAGCAAGTATGAGAAGTTGCTATCGCGATCATCATAGGCGTGGTGCGACTGTGACCTTCCTAAAACTGTTAAGCTTCCTAAAACTGTTGAGCTGGAGCACGTGTTAAACAAGAAAATTAAGGAACGAATGAAATTTTTAGATGTTTAAGATAAAAATAAAGATGATTTATGAGCAAACAAATAGGTAACTCAAGGAAGATGAAAAGTTTCTGCCTCTATCACTACTCAATGAAGATAAAAGGCATTCAAGTGAAATAAATAGAGCATCATTCATAAAATACTGCAGAATAAGAGCAAAGTTTAGATAGTGAGAAATTTGTGTTTTTACTTTTCTTTCTAAACTCTTGTGGAATTTGTTAGCTATGTGTGACTAGTTCTTTTATTTAGAAATTATTACTTTAAATCCCATTTGGGATGATTTCATGTGCTTAAGTTATGTTTACTATGAATGTAAGTCTCTTTTGATATGCTTACAATGAGAATTGATGTATGATTTGCTTTAAGCATTCAAGTTTTATTTATATGTATAAGAGATTTACTTGTTTATTTAACTAAATTTCTTTGAAATATTGAATCAAATCTCTCAATTAATTACCCAAATATTGAGATTTACTTGTTTACTATGAATGTATATATCAAATGTATAATATATACATTTGATATATGTATGTTTGCATGATATTTTAAGTATTTTATAGTGTTATTTATTGTTATTTCTTTATTATTTCGTTATATTTTTGTGATATGATTAATGTGTTTGTTAAATGTCTAGAATATAAAATAGTTATCAACAAAGCTTGAAAAGTTATTATCATGATCGTGATAGAGGAGGTGCGATGGTGATAGATCAAAAGTATGAGAAGTTGCTATCACGATAGTGATGGGCGTGGTGCGATTGTGACCTTCCTAAAATTGTTGAGCTGGAGCACATGTTAAACAATAAAATTAAGGAACGAATGAGATTTTTAGATGTTTCAGACAAAAATAAAGGTGATTTATGAGCAAACAAATAGGCAACTCAAGGAAGATGAAAACCCTCCACCTCTATTACTACCCAATGAAGATAAAAGACATTCAAGTGAAATAAATATGGCATCATTCATAAAATACTACAAAATAAGAGTAAAGTTTAGATAGCGAGAAATTTGTGTTTTTAGTTTTCTTTCTAAACTCTTGTGGAATTTGTTGGCTATGTGTGAGTAGTTCTTTTATTTAGAAATTATTAGTTTAAACCCCATTTGAATTTGGGATGATTTCATGTGCTTAAGTTATGTTTACTATGAATGTAAGTTTCTTTTGATATGCTTACAATGAGAATTGATGCATGATTTGCTTTACGCATTCAAGTTTTATTTATATGTATAAGAGATTTACTTATTTATTTAACTTAAAGATTACTTGATTATTTCTTTGATTTGGGTAATTAATTGAGAGATTTGATTTAATATTTCAAAGAAATTTAGTTAACTTTTTCTTGAAAAAGATGATTAATGCTTTTGAATGTCTATGGGTAGCAAAATAACTTAGCACATGATAATTGGTGGTTTAAGTTTCAATTCCTATGTTTAATTATCAATTATTTTTTACTCATTTTAGATTATAGCTTTGCTTGATTTAAATTTCTTTTGTTTTGAGTTAAAATTAAAAAATTTTTTATTATTGTTTAAATAAATTAAAAATTGACTTGTAATGGATAAATAAAAATCCTTGTGATTGATATCATACAAACAATAGCTCATGCAATTATGATTGGATTAGAGTAATTAAAAATTAACCATCAATATTTTAAAAAAAATTGATAAAAATAATAAATACTAGTTAAAATATTAAAATAAATTAAATTAAAATAAAAAAATTTATTAAGAAGATAATAAATATTAAATAATAATTATTTCGCATTGTTCTTCTCTGTTTATTAAGAAGGCTCTGCTTCTTCTTCATTTATTATATTCTCCATCTCTTTACATTCATTGCTTCTAATTTCTTCCTGAATGATTGCTTGATGCTAGTCTTCTGGCTCAGTCTCAGATGGGACATAACAATCATCTCTGACAAATTTAAAAAGCGAAGCTGACAAAATTATTAAAAAGTTCCACCGTCACTAAGCTTTTCAAAGGGTTCCTTGAAACTCATTTATTCAAGATCTTGTTGATTACAATATTTATTTCTCTATTCAGGTCTAAATTAATTATCTGAATCTAAAATTTTAAGGCTGAAATAGGCTCAACAATACATTTGGTGCATTTCCATTTTCAATTGATAAAATATATCAAAATAATATAAATTGTTTTATTTTTAAATAAAATAAATTTTAAGATTTTCGTAAAGATGCACATATGAAATCTTTGATTTATTCTTTTGAATAAGATATTTTTCAAGTCATCTCAGTTTACAATAGAATTAAGACACTAATTAATCTTATCTCATCTCAACCTAAAAAGCGTATTTCATCTTAAAAATCCATATATGTTAGAATATTTAAAATATTTATTATTTTCATTTTTTTAATTATATGTTATATAAGATAATATTTTTATCAAAATTAGCTTGATGAAAATTTCAAGTGTCACTCAATGAATTATACTTTTTTTATTTTTTATTTTTGTTATCATATCAATTTTTTAAGATTATGTATGAAAAATATTATCATCAATAAATATGATATATTAAAAATTATACCATTTTAATTTCATTATATCTCATATAATTATTTCAAGCTCAATCCATTTTATATAAAAAATGAGACAAATAAAAATTTAAATTTAATTAATCACTAAATTTTAACTATTAATTTATAGTAAAATTTGTTTTAATTTATATGCAAATAATATTAATACACTAAGACATAAAATTCAACTAAATTTTAATATAACATTAAATAATATTAAAATTCAACAAAAAAAAAACATATGCGTGTACCTTGTAATATATCCTTATATTTGTAGTAATCACATATCTTTTGATTTATTTAATTCAATAATAAGTCCATGCATGTTTTCTTTTATTAAATTCTAAACTTATTTAGTGTTGTATTTAATATTAAATTTATTTGAATTTTATTTTTCGTGATTAAATAACATTATTAATATATTAGAACAAAATACGAAATTTTTTTAATATATTTTATTTTTACTCATATTATTTTTTTGAAAAAACTTCTCAAAAGATCATTCATTTCAAAATTGTTCTAAATGCATAATATTTAACTTTGGAGCATAAAAAAAATAGATATACTTTCTTGATATTTATCAAATTTTTTAAATTATTTTTTATTATACAATCTTATATTCATGTAATCTCAAAATCATATAAACTATTTTTTAATTATATGATTTTATACTTGTATAATCTTAAAATTATTTAATCATGCAACTTCATCCCCAATTTATAAGTACTTTTGCCTAGAAAACTGTCCAAGAATTCACAGGGAATCAGAAGAGAGAACATTTTATGCTATTGACATCTTGGAGATGGAGGACGAAGAGGAGAAAGGTATTTTATTATTGAAAAATAAAATTTTAAAAGAATTAATTATTTAGAAAAAAGTGATCATATATTGATGGACTATTATTATCAATATTTCCTGATATGTATATACAAATTATTAAAAAATCCATATTTTACTATTATATTGCCTTATTTTGACAAAATTTACAGATAAATTGTTATTGTGAATAATTTTAAAATTAAGATATTTTTATCAAGTTTAAAGATTTTGATAAAAATTATATTTTCATAAAAAATTTTAGTGCTATCTCATTAATAATTTTTTCAGATAAATAGAAGAATCACTTTTTTATTTACTTTTTAATTTAAATTTTTATGCATATATGTTTTTTTATCTTTTCTTTTAAATATTTTTTTTCATAAATCCTAATATTTTCTAATCATAATCACCATTAACATCATAAATTTTCAATCTCATCAATCTTTATCATTGTTGTCCCATTACTGTCAACCATGATTGTCACATTTGTTGTTGCTATCATAGGTATAGCTCAATATTCTTCTGCTCTATCCATGTGATGTTTGTTTTAAAAGCTACCTCAACAAGCTAGTCTATCTATTAATCTGTCATACAAGAAAAGGGATTAATTCCCAATTTAAGGTCTGATCAGATGTTGAATCCGTCAAATTAATTTCTACTTTCAATCATAGAAATATAAACAATTTTACAGTTGTGAAAGAAGAGTTGATCCCATAAGGACGGGAGGATCCTTCGATTCTTTGTGAAAAAATAAATTAAAATATTTTGAAATCGAAGAAAAATAAAAATAAAAGAAATAACAAAATTTAATTTGGAGAAAATCAATATGAGGAACTTCCTAGTCGAAAGCTTACAAAAACATTCATTGTAAAATCATGATCATTGACTCAAATATAGTCCAATGGTAAATTTGCTAAGCCAGTTATAGAATGTTGAAGAAAGACTTCACATGAACCAATTCTTTCTTAATATTAAGATAACTAAGAAATAGCTCTACAATCGCCTCTAGCCCCCCGGATAGACACAGTGGAAATAAATTCACACTTAATCTTTTAGAAATCGCATAAAGAATTAGAAGAATCTGACTCAAGTTAACATTTAAAAACTAGCTTCGTCATGTTCAAACCTAATCGCTAAAACTCATAAAGAAATTTAAACATCTTTTAGTTTGCTTAACACTTTGTTTGCTACTCTAGCAAGTCGAGTAACAATTCCGAATCAAATAACTCGCATAGCAATATGTAGAAATTAGAATTGTGTAACGTGCCTTATTTACAAACTTCCAAGAACTACAATAATTCTATGATTTATCGAATTAAAATGAATAACAAAATACCATTAAAATTAAATCCGTTTTTGATCTCACATGATTCACAATGAATTATTTATGTTACTTCGGATTAGAAATAGGAATTGTCTAGCCAAGCATCATTGGCAACAATACAAAATAATAAAAAAAATACCTTTTACTAATAAAACTAAAAATGATTCATAAGAGATGAATAAAAAAATCAATCTTCTATAATGGGAACAAAGCCTCACATTTATAGAGATGGAAAAAGCTAATAAAAATAAATAAATAATAATTAAGATAATAATCATATCTTCTGTTTAGCTTTTCTAATCTGATCTTTATCTGAATTACAAAATTCAAACTTAACAGCTTTGATTGTGAGATGTTAGAGATTTTTGCTCTTCTTATGCCTGCAAGCCATGGTCATAAGCACATGATTCTTGCCTTCTAATAAAAATCGAGGTAAAAATGTCATTTTAACTATCTTTTTACTTTCTCACTATTTTTTCCTATAAAATACAAAAAACAAGACCAAGTCAACTATTCGAGTCAAATTTTATACATAAAATAGACATTTTTATCTATGAAAAATATGCAATTTGATATTTGATCATATACTCCTACACTTACTCAATATTTACCCTCAAGCATTCCAAATCCCCTCCTCCAATTAAAATCCAAAACCAATTCATTCAAAGCACTAGGAGTCAAGAGAAATAACAGCCAACCTTAGCATTCAAGCATAACCAATCTATCAAAGCAACTTAACAATTCGAAATTCACAACAAAATCTAAGGATCTCAGCCAAACAAAACTCTACATAGTCATTAAACATTATATCCAAGCAAATAATTTATCATAAATAAGCATATGGTAGCATAATTACAATCTCGTCAAGCGTCAAAATGCCTTATTTTTTAATGCATTCAACCAAACCAGTTTTCAAAAATTTTATTCACAGGAACTTAATAAATCAAGATATATAATTGACCCTAGAAAGAGGGTTACTCTCCCATTGTTAACAGCTCCATACACCAAAGCAAGTTAAAAGGGCATTAAGTCTGATCCACCTAACCCAATTAACAAAGGTCAAATTATTTTTGTTCCTTTTTTAAAATGTATCTTTGTTGAATTTTTAACAACTTGAAAAGAGTTAAATTCTTCCAAACAGTAATTGCTCCATACACAAATTGCTTAAAGAGTTCGAGTGTCATACCACCTGAACCAACTTATGTTGGTATTCATTCACTTTCTATTTTCTTTCCTTTCTGGTTTCGAATATATTTACCAAAAGATAGCCTAACAAGAAAGAATTAGCTACACAGATACTCACAAGCAAATAATGTAATTTATCCAAATTAAGGTATAACATCATTTCGCAAGCTAAAATCTATAAATTTCATTAATCATGCCTCAAGCTAAACAGTAATAAGAATTGATTATACAAAAAGTACCAAGTTTGATAGCATTTTCCCAATCATCAAGTCACAAAGAAGAAATTAGTCTAAAGAATTTTAAGAATAAAAAGATAGATTGTAGAATAACCTAGTTATGATCAAAAAGTAAAGTGTACAAAAATTTGAAAAATTTTGATCAAATATTCAATTGGCATCAAATTGGTTTACAAAAATCATGAAAAACAACATAAATAACCGTAACATATCCCTCCATACTTAAAACACATTATTCCAATGTGAGATATATTAGCAACAAGCAAAATAAAAAAAATAAAGTAGAAAGTTTAAATATTGCTTGGTTTTATCGAGCTGCCTGTGAAAGATTCACTGTTGTGGCTCATTTAAGTATGGTTCTAAATTTGGCTAGGCTTCCTCTATTCTTCCCTCACTAATTTGAATTTTCCATTTCACTCCCTCACTACATTGGTGTTATTTCAACTCTTTCTTCTTTGTCTAGAGTCCTTTTTACTCTTTTCTTCTTGAGTTTCTTCAGAATTGATAGTCATGGCTCTCCGAGTGTGAACCATCTCCAAATCTCTAATTTTATGAAATTGGGGGAAAGTAATTTTATCACACCCCTACCCGGTGTACCATGCTCCCGTAGACTAGTCAACAGCTTCCTAGCCAGAAAACCCTTGACTATTCTACAAGGGAATAACTACCATCTCATATATAGATACATGCAAAAGCATAAATAATAGTAAGCAAGCAGAAGAGAAT
>CANYBF010137737.1:0-44584 GCA_948192965.1 Dalechampia spathulata | reverse complement strand
GCACTTGGTGGTGAGCCTTGCATTCTGTAAATACTTGGCAGAAAATCTCTCAAATGGCAAGATTGTTAAGTCGGACATCTTAATGTCAAAATAGTCAGCAATTTTTGTAATCACATGTCTTAATCCTAGCATTTTACTATTCAATCTCGCCATCCATTGAAACTCTTTCATAAGGTGAAAGATAGTGCAGTAGGGTTGGTCATTTAGCATGCACCACATGGGAAAGATTTCTTAAATAGATACTTTATTATTTTCTATCTTAGCAAAGACAGAGATAGCCATATACTTGTTCAGCAAAATAAAGACAAGGTCCTTGATGAGAAGGTTAGAAGCATTATGGGCATTATAGGGTATTTAGCCTCCTGTGATTTCATTCCAAAAGGCCTTGGATCCAAAGTCAGCATGTGAAGAGGTGAGCCCTGATTGAGGGAGGTCTAAGACATCCTCAATCATCTGATAAGTCATCTCCATGGTTATTCCTCTTACCCTAAATCAAATTCTCCCTAGCCTATTATCTATTAGCTCACAGGTAGTGTAGAACTCATGAGTGAGTTCCTTGTAGACAGGGTATTCATCAATAATAAAATTGCCCCAACCTAACTTGGAAGCGAATGCTTTCAGAGTGGCCAGGGTCTCAAGCTACTCCAATAAATTCCAATCAAAATACCAAGGGAGGATTAGTTCTTTCATACAAACTTATGTGTATTTCTGGCCCTCTTCTATTGAGTAGATGGGAAATGAAGTGCCATATTGCTCTGCAAGGTCATGTTGTGATTGTGAGGAAGCGAGAGCTTTGCCTTTGTCTTGTGGGTGTCTAGCAACGTGTTTAACTCTCCTAGATATTTTGTAATTGAAGCAAAATTAAGTTCAATCAATAAAAGGAATAAAATAATTAGTTATAGTGTAATCTAGGCTCAGTCATGATCGTGACTTTAAGAGTCCCGATCATGACTTTCAATTTTGCTTCTTCCCTTTTTCATTCTTGCAATCCAAATAGCAAAACTCATAATCTAAAGGCAAAAATCATAACCTAAATCATGAAAACATTAAACAAGCATCCCCCAAATCACTATCAAAACATCATAAATGATTCCCCTAATCAAAACCTAAAATGTTAAAATCCAACATTCAAGAATAAGAGAGAGAGAGAGAGAAGAGGAGGAACTTACTTGTGAATGGATGATGATTGATGGTAAAAATGTAGCAAAAACAAGTAATTTAATGTGAAAATAGCAAGAAATTTAAAGAAATCATGTTTAGGGAGAAAGGAGAGTGGTTTGCAACTTTGGGCAAGTGAAGAGTTATGTTTTGGAAGGCAACTCTCCCCTTTTATACTTAGAAAAAAATTCTGGGCTTTGAGTTTTGGAAGTTGCTGTCATGATCATGACATTGAAAGTCACGATCATGACATGCCTTAAAAAATTTTTTTGCTTGCCCTCGCTCTTTTGCCAAACTTTCTATCACCATCGTGACTTGCCTTAGATTTCAAAAATTTTTTGGCTTATCATATGCTCAACATTTTGTCACGATCATGACTTCCCTTATTTATTATTTTTTATTGCATGTTTCCTTATCTTTTTCAATCTTAATGATCAATACTCAAAAGGTTAATTTAAAATCATCATTTTACACTAAGAAATCATGGATTTAAAAGGTTACAAACACTTGAAAATTGACTTAAACATTATTAAAAACTCAAAAACACAATTGAAAACATGGTCACGTGCTAAGTTTAAGGTCATCAGCTGGACCTTA
The DNA here is from genome assembly GCA_948192965.1 of Dalechampia spathulata. Taxonomy (NCBI): domain Eukaryota; kingdom Viridiplantae; phylum Streptophyta; class Magnoliopsida; order Malpighiales; family Euphorbiaceae; genus Dalechampia; species Dalechampia spathulata. The sequence continues at coordinate 42,829 of CANYBF010137737.1, read as the reverse complement.
CCTGCTTTTATGCTCATTTTAAAGGTGTTACCTTTGTTGGCTTGTGAGTCAAAACTCTAAAGTAAATTTTACATCTTTGGCCATTCACCTTGAATGATTCTCCACTGTCATTTTGCAGCTTAAGTGCTCCACTGTCAAAAACTTGCTTTACTTCAAAGGGGCTGCTCCATCGCGATTTGAGCTTTCCAGGAAACAATCTCAACCTGAATTAAACAATAGCACATTATCACCAACTTTGAAATGATTTTACCTTAATATGTGCATCATGCCACTACTTGGTCCTCTCTTTGTATAGCTTGACGTTCTCATATGCTTGGTGCTTTAGCTCCTCCAATTCCTGCAGCTGTAATAGTCTCTTGTCCCCTGCCTTCTTTAGATCATAATTCAGATGCTTAATTGCCTAGTATGCTTGATGCTCCAACTCTACAGGAAGATGATAAGCTTTACCATAGACCATCCTATAGGGAGTTGTTCCTATACGGGTTTTGAACATTGTCCGATATGCCCAAAGCGTGTCATCCAACCTTGTTGACCAATCTCTCCTGGAACCATTGACTATTTTTTCCAAGATTCTCTTAAGCTCTCTGTTCACCACCTCTACTTGACTGCTAGTTTGTGGATGGTATGCTGTGGAGACCTTGTGGTACACATTATATCTTCTGACCAGGGCTTCTAGTTTTGCATTGTAGAAGTGTGCTCCTCCATCGCTAACCACCCTGCCATCATTGGTGGGACTGGCCACCGCTTCAGCCCATTTCGAGACGTAATCAACCCCCACCAACATATATTTGTTCCCCATGGAGGTAGGAAATGGTCCCATAAAATCTATGCCCCAAATGTCAAATATTTTAACCTCTAAGATTGAAGATTGAGGCATCTCATTTCGCTTGAAGATGTTTCCGGTTCTCTGACACCTGTCACACTAAAGTACATAGTCCCTAGCATCCTTGAAGATTGTCGGCCGGTATAACCCACATTCCAGCACTTTGCTAGCTGTCTTGTTGGCTTCATAATGCCCTACATAAGATGAATCATGGTACTGTATTAGTATAGACATTATCTCTTCTTCCCAAACACATCTCCTTATTAGGCCATTGGCACATTGGCGAAATAAGTATGGTTCCTCCTACTGATAATACTTAGTGTTGGCAAAGAACTTCTTCCACTATTGATACAAAACATTAAAAGGCACTATATCGCAGACTAAGTAATTAGCCATATTCGTATACCAAGGAAGTTTTTTTTTCTGCAACATAAAAATAGACTCATTATGAAACTCTTCCTTGATAGGCTTTCTTTCTTCACCATCATCTTCATCCTTTTCCAGTCATGAAAGATGATCTGCAACTACATTTTCAACTCCTTTCTTATCCTTGATTTCAATATCAAATTCTTGAAGCAGCAATACCCACCTAATCATTCTTGGCTTTACATATTTCTTTGTAAACAAATACCTCAAAGTAGTATGGTCAGTGAAAATAATGACTTTAGAACCCAAAAGATAAGCTCTAAACTTATCACATGAAAAGACTACTGCTACATGCACCTTTTCAGTGGTAGTATAATTCAGTTATGGTCCAGTTAATATCCTGCTATCATAATAAATGGCATGCAATTTCTTATCCTTTCTTTGCCCTAACACATATCCTAACGCAAAGTCACTAGCATCACACCTGATTTTGAAAGGCAAAGACCAATCCTATGAAGTTAAAACTGGAGCTGTGGTTAAAGCATGCTTCAAAGTATTAAAAGCATTCAAACACTCATTATTGAAATCAAATACAGCATCCTTGACTAACAAGCTCGTCAAGGGTCTAGCAATGATAGAAAATTTTTTTATAAAGCGACAATAAAATCCCGCATGTCCAAGGAATCCTCTTATCCCTTTTACATTCTGTGGTGGTGGAAGATTAGATATCACCTCAATTTTAGCTCTATCCACCTCAATACCTTCCTTGGAGATCTTGTGACCAAGCACAATTCCCTCATCTACCATGAAATGGCACTTTTCCCAGTTTAGCACCAAATTGGTCTCCTCGCAGCGTTTCAAGACCCGCTCTAAATTCTGCAAACAAGACTCAAAAGAGTCTCTAAACACTGAGAAGTCATCCATGAATATTTCCATAAATTCCTCAATCATATAAGCAAATATAGCAATCACACATCTCTAAAAAGTGGTAGGCGCATTACACAAACCAAAAGGCATACGCCTAGAAGCAAACGTACTATAAGGACATGAGAAAGTTATTTTCTCTTGGTCTTGAGGAAAAATGAAAATATGATTATAACCTGAATAGCCATCTAAGAAAAATAGAAAGAGTGACATGTTATCTTCTCTATCATTTGATCAATAAAGGGTAAAGGAAAGTGATCTTTCCCAGTAGCAGCGTTCAACTTCCTATAGTCTATGCAAACTCTCCAACCAGTCACTATCCTAGTTGACAACAATTCCTTCTTATCATTTTCTATGGCAGTCATGCCACCTTTTTTAGGTACATATTAGATAGGACTCACCCACTCACTATCAAAAATAGGATAGATAATACCTGCATCTAGCAGCTTAATTACCTCCTTTTTCATAACATCTTGCATGTTGGGGTTAAGTCTCCTTTGTGTCTCATGAACAGGCTTGTTTCCCTCTTCCAAGTGTATTCTATGCATGACCATATCAGGGCTGATTCCCCATATGTTCGATAGTTGCCAGCTTAAAGCTCCAATGTGCTTCCGCACCATTTTGAGCAGCTTACCCTCTTACGCCAAAGTTAGCTTATTAGATATGATAATCGATAGTGTTTCATTACTCCCTAAGAAAGCATACCTCAAATGTTTTAGCAAGATTTTTAGTTCTAAGACAGGTGGTTTCTCAATTGAAGGGGGAGTAGGGTTAGCATTTCTTACCAGCTGTTCTGTTCTAGGTGATTCACCACCTTCCTCGCCTATTACCTCAGTCCCTTCCTCTATTGTGACATTCTACACTTCTTTATTCATGATAATAGATACACATTCATCAAGTATGTCTACCTTCATACACACCTCATCCTCCATTGGCTGTTTCATTACCTTCCTCATATTGAATTCTATTCCCTTATCACTAATTCGGAGGATGAGTTTTCCTTCATGCATAAGGATAAATGATCTTCTTATATTTAGGAAAGGTCTTCCTAAAATTAATGGATAATTGACATATTCATTGTAATCCAACACCACAAAATCTACTGGAATGATGAACTTATCCATTTTCACCAAAACATCCTCGATGATCCCAAATGGTTTATTCACAGACTGATCAGCCAGTTGGATCACCATGGAAGTAGCCTTGATCTCTCCAATATGTAGCTTCTGAAAAATGACATATGGCATCAAGTTGATACTTGCACCCAAATCACATAAACATTTGTTAAATACAAAATCTCCTACTTTACATGGGATAGTGAAACTTCCAGGATCTCGTAGTTTAGATGGCATTTTACTTGAAACTATTGACTTACAATTTCCAGTTAATGAAATCGGTTATGTATCCTTGATTACATGTTTGTGTGCTAAGATTTCCTTTAAAAACTTTACATATTTTAGTATATATTGAATCATCTCAGTAAATGTCACATTAATCCTTAATTTTTCCATAAATACAGTAAACTTTTCATCTACTTTATGTTGCACTAATCTTTGCAAAAATGGAATGAGGTGCATATACTTACCTAGACCTTGCTCCTTCTCATTCCTCTTCCTGGTATCATTGTCATTGTCACAATCATGACTTGCAATGTCAATATTGACCCTGACTTTTTACCGTTGTGTAATCTCAAGTTTTTGTCGATTCGGATCAATATCGGTCCCCGAGGTTGACCCCAGAGTTGAACATGCTGTTGGACCTTCTCTATGTGTTCTAGACATGCAGAACACTTTACATTCTGCCTAAACAAGGAAAAATGCATAAACAAAGCATATTGAGCACATAACATTATTGGCCAGAAATAAATCACTTGGCAGGGCCCACATACGAGGCCCATGATGTATGCCAATTTACATGATTGTTTAGATGTTTTTAGTTGATGTTTAATGGTCATTTTGTTACCTTTATGCTTTGATTTAGTTGAATTTGATAAGTTTGTTAAAGTGTGTAGCATTAGAAAGGTATTAAAGAAGAAATGAAGCATTTTAGGATTTCAAAGAGCAAGTCATGATCGTGACATCCAAAGTCACAACCGTAATAGAAGCCATACTTCACAGGGGAGTCAAGTCATGATCGTGACATCTAAATTCACGATCGTGATAGAAGGAAGGAGGCCCAAGCATCTTCAAGACAGTAAGTCATGATCGTGACTTCTCAATTATGAGCCATTTAAAGCACGAGATCTATAAAAGATTTAAGGAGAAAAAAGCAACCATGGGGGGAAAAAAACAAAAAACAATTAATGGAGACCTTATGGGCAAAGTAATCAAGAGTATGGGCAAAAATACAAATAAAATGAAGTTAAAGATGGAGGACCCCCACCCAAAGCATAAAAGAAGGAGATGGCATCTAAGGTTGGGGGATTGAGGAGCTACAGCTGTTCAACTCTTAGGGCAACTGAGTGTAGTGTTCTTTTTTGTTGCTTTTCACTTTTTTCTTGTATTTTCCATTCACCCTGACCTAGCAGACGGTCGCCTCTAGTTCCACAGCTGAACCACCCGATCCAGCAAAGATCGTAGAATCAAGCTTTTAATTCTCAAACCTTAGCTATTTGTCTAAGGTTTGAGATGATTAAACTCGCAAGAAAGCCATTGGTCTCGTAGTGACCACTGATCAACCTTGGTTGGATAGCCTGAACGCCGGACCCCCAGTGACAGAATTGGGAATTTTACTAGTCAAAACCATCAACCAGAAAATGTCAAAGACCCAGCAGAGGACCCTAAATGCCATTTTTGAGATATTTGACATTTATTTGATGGCGCGAGCACTGACCCAGCAGATGGTCATCCAGGTCCTGCAGTTGCCCACTTGATCTAGCAGAGATCATTGAACCAAGCCTTTGGTTCCTAAATCCTAGCAGTAGGCATCTAAAAACTGATTATAGATGATTTCAAGCCTTGCAGTAAAACCATCGATCTTGCAGAAGACCTCTAATTTTAAGCCTTACTCTGGGCTCTAGAAAAAACAGGCACTTACAGTTACAATGGTGATAATCACTTTCCTCTATCTTAGTACGTGAAGTTCCAGCTCCACTGCTGCTCTGCCTCCTTTCCTTGTTCCTGCACTCATTCTTGACAACAACAGGTTCCTTACCTTTATTAAGTAGCTTTTTACCACTCCTTAGTTGAATTGCATTCACTTGCTCCTTAGGGTTTGGTTCGGTATTACTTGGAAGCCCTTCAAGATTCCTCTATGCAATTGCTATAGCCAGCTGCCCCACTTGTACCTCTAAGTTATGAATGGAAGAGGAATGGTTCTTTATGATTTGATCAAACTTTGCTTCCATTCTCTTCTGTGATTCCTCTTGACTATTCAATTTTGTTCTTAATAGCTCCATGAATTTCTCCATTTTAGACTCAAAATTGTTCTATTGAGGAGGTGCTGGTTGCTGTGCCTTTTGTACATTTCCTATATTGTTACTCTAAGAAAAATTTGGATGGTTTTTCCATCCTGGATTATACAAATTGGAGTAGGGATTGTTACCTTATCTTCCCATGGAGTGTGGCATATTCACCACAGAACTAACCTGCTCTATGGCCTCACTTGCATTACATTCACTTGCTGCATATCCTGCTTGTCCGCATAGCTCACATGAACTAGACACCTTTAATAAGTTACTAATTTACTTGGTCAAATTTGTAACTTTAGCCTGCAAAGCAATAACAGCATCAAGTGACAAAACATCCTTATGCTCTTTAATTACCGTTCAAGACCTGTCTGATGCCCATAATGCATTGGTGGCTGCCATTTCTTCTAGCAGTTCATATGTTACCTCTATGGTCTTTTTCATCAGGGACCCTCCAGCTGCTGTATCAATAGTCCCTTTAGTGGTTGTGTTGACCCCATTGTAGAATGTTTGGAGTAACAACTCTCTTGGCAAATTATGATGAGGACACTTCCTTTGTAGCTCCTTGAATCTTTCCTATGTCTCATATAAGGATTCACTATCCATCTGCTGGAAATTAGTAATCTCCTTAATGATCTTTGTAGCCTTTGCCAAAGGAAAGCATTTGGCCAGAAATGCTTGATCCCAAGTCATGATTGACCTTAGAGCAATGAGTTCAGCCAAATATTTGCTTTGTCCCTCAATGTAAATGGGAATAGCCTTAATCTTATAGCATCCTTTGTCACTCCATTATACCTCAGAGTGTCATAAATTTCTAGAAAATTCAAGATATGAGCATTAAGATCCTCATTTGGCAACCCAAAAAACTGTATCGAAGACTGCAACATCTGCAGTAAAGCTGGCTTGATTTCAAATTTATTGGTTGCAACCGTTGGCCTCATGATGCTTTGTTGGTTAGCATAGAAACCGGGCCTGACTATATCTATCAATGTCTTTTGTTCCTCTGCCATTTCTATTGGAGTTTCTTGCATAATTAATGCTTGAGCAGCCCTTTGGTTCTCTCTTTCAAGTCTTGTTGGATCTTCATAGATTTCTAACAATGTTGATTGAGAGTTCTTGGTTCTCCTGCTCACACACCTACACAACTCAAAAATTAAAAAAAAAAAAATGCTTAAATCAAACTTCACTCTCTTGTAGTGACGTTAAACACGTAAATCCCCAGCAACGATGCCAAAAACTTAATCGTCCCTAAAATGATAGTAGTTTTATTCACTACTTCACTGTAAGTATACAGATTGTTGTAGTAAGATATCAATCCCATGAGGATTTATTAGTTTATCCACCATAACTTAGATTTCTGATTTGTTTAAGCGGGAATAATGGGTTGATGTTTGGAAGTAAGCAATTGTTGAAGGGAATACATAAAGATATGAAATGGATTCAAAAGCAAGAAGATAACACAAATGACAAGGAATCATAGGACTTGAAATCATCATCACCAAACTAGGATGACAGTCATGTGCTTATTGCTACCCAAGATATCCCACGATATTGAAAACCCTCTCTCGAGGTGAAATCAACTAAATCTCACTCTAATCTTTAGAATTCCTTAGTCATAATCAGGGTCCTCTAATTAAGGAAACTATCTAGCAATCATACATAAATTAAGAGTATGTAGATCTCTGTCACACATTGACCTAACCAGAATGAGTAAGCTTTCTACAATCCAACTCTCATTGCAATCAAAGAGCTTAAGTAATCATTTAGAAAACTAACCTTTAGAATTGAACATCTCTCAATGAACAAGCATTCTATAATCCAACTCTCATTGTAATCATAAAGCAGAGGTTTTGTTTCCAAAATCAAACTTTAAAATTAAACATTCATAGCAATGTTAACAAATCACAATCAGTTATCCCAACAAGGGATTCAGAGATAAAATCCTACACAAGAGTACTTAGCCACTCATGGCTAAAAGAAAACACTAGAAGAAATGAAGAACAAAGAAGAACACTCTACAAAATTACCCTAAGGGTCCGACTACTGCTAGTGCAGATGGTGAATGAATGCTTAACCCTAGATGCCATCCTCCTTTTATGCTTTGAGTGGGGGTCCTCCATCTTTAACTTTAATTTATTTATATCCTTGCCTATCTTATTGATTTCTTTGCCCACGAGGTCTCCATTAAAGCTTTTTATTTTTGTTCCCCCTATGGATCCCATGAGGGCTTCCTTCCTTTTTTCATGATCATGATTTGACTTTGCTTGGCTCCTCTTCCTCTTGGCTTAGCTTCTGTCATGATCGTGGATTTGAATGTCATGATCGTGACTCTGCTTGAAAGTGTCTTCCTTGCATCACTTCTGTCACGATTATTGCATCCTTGCTTAAGTCCAAAAATGCTTCATTTCTTCTCTGTTGCTTTCCTAATGCTACACACTCAACAAACTCATCAAATTCAATTAAATCAAGCATGAACTTAATGATTTTAACATCAAACACTAACTACAATTACTAAAAAAAACATGCAAGTTGACATACATCACCTATGTCATATCATCTCACATGTGATGCTTATGTTATATCATCTTACATGTCATGCCTATGTCATGTTATCTCACATCTCATGCCTGTGCCATGTCATCTCGCATGTCATGCCTATATCATGTCATCTCACATGTCATACCTATGCCATATCATTTCATATGTCATGCCTATGCCATATCATACATATACCATGTTTCATGCCATGATTGCCATATCATGATACCACATTATATCTACCATGATTGTTGTTATGCTATAGCCCATTGTGTGTTATTTCATGCTTATGAATACTCGTCTGCCTAGGGCAATTAGCTCGATTAAAATGGTAAAAGCAAACTTGAAACTTTAAGTGAATAAGTCTTCACCACCCAAACCCATCTCTGAAGGGTTTGACTTAGCACTTATGTTAGTAGGTCGAATGAACCAATTCTGGAACCATCCAGTGGCAACTCCATCTTATGACTCTTTTGAGTCCATCTCATTCCCTGAGGTAGCCCCTTAAGAAGATTGCATTTTTGCTCCAAGCGAGCTTTGATTCATGCGTTGTAAGCCTCGCTTTGGGTTGCAGCAAAAGCCCCGCCCACAATAAAATGTGCAAAATAAAAGAAACTTTAAGGAAGATCAATGAAAGAATCTATTCTTTTTTCGTTTCCATAAAATATTCTTCTAATAATTCCAAACCTAATCTTTTCAAAAAAAGTATGTACAATACTTTTATGTTTATGAGCCAAAGTTTTAACATAAGAAAGTCAAAGTATATATTTTATTCAAGATAAATTATTTTCTTTTTAGGATCCATTATAATAATGAGAAAGATTTTTGTATATATGCATAAATTGATCGATAATATCAAAATTTGTTAAATCAGCCTAGGTCAGTTTACTAATGGGATGTCCTACTGTGTTACAAAATTTGGTTTTTACCAATGATCAAATTAAAGGAATAATTGGAACTATTGTATCAAGTTTCTTCATAGTATTATTTATTATAAATGAATTTTCTAGTATTTGACTCTGCACTAACGAAGGATTAAATTGTATAATTGAAAGATAGCCCAAAAAGTTGAAAGAATGATTAGATATTGAATTTATATAAATATTTTCTGGCTGAAACCATACATAAAAATGACATTGACATAAATGGACAAGGTAATATTTCCATTTTCTTTTATCAGAAGAGACCTATCTTTTAAAGCTAAAAATGGATTTTCCTTGATATCTAAGATAATGCATGAAAGGATTCTTGAACACCTATAGAATGGTCTCAAAATCATAAGCAAAGAATTCCATAAAATGTTTTATTTTTCCATAGAAATAAATTTGTTCAAGAAGTACTCCAGAAAATGTTGATCGTAAATGAAAGGATTGGTTACAGAGAAAAAATAAGATGGATTCATATTCATATACATGAGAATTATATAAGAACAAGAAAAGTCATAGATTACTTTTGTAAAAATAGAAATGGATTTCTTCGGAATAAGAAAACTATTAAAATTCTAATACTCATGAAGAAAGAGTTGTAATAAATACAAAGAGGAGGGATCTTTCACTTAATAGCAAAGAAGTTGAACCAATTTTTCTAGATGGATGGGGTAAGGTATTAATAGATTTAACACATAATTTAAATATGAAAATTTTTCTTATAAAAAAGGAAATATTGAATGAATTGATCCTAGTTTATCATATTTTACTATCTTTAACCTTTCTAAAGAAGATACCAATCGTAAGGAAAATGGAATTTACATAATAACTACAAAACCCTTGGATATCATTTGATAGTACAAATTCTTATTGTACCTAAAAAATGAATTTTGATTAAAATCATTAGCAGAAAAAATCAAATGATTATGTTCATACATTCGAGTAATTAAACATTTTACAATTAATAAACTAGATTTATTATCATAACTTATACTTTCAATCAAAGTAGACCTATGATCATGAGCAAATGTATAAATATACTCTTGAAAGATAAATAGGTATAGGAAGTTCTTTTTTTGAGATCTATCTAGTTCTAAATATCTTCGATATTCCTCTTTCTCCATTTTTTTATTTGATTTGAAATTCAATTGTATTAGAACAAGGATTGTATTCAAGCAAGGATATAGGATTTTTTTATTATTAAATAATACATAGTGCAATACAGTAAAAATAAAAATAAAGTAATATAATTGAAATAGAAAAGACAAGAATAGATAGCTCAGAAAGGAAATAGGTGAACTCATTAATGAACTCCCATCCTCTCTTTTTTCCATCTAATTGATTTATGGCCATTATAAGAAAAATGAAAAAAAATAGAAATCCTTTATTTTTTCAAGCCAATCGCTCTTTTGATTTTGGAAAAAAAAATCTTTATCAATATACTTTTTTCTTCTACATACTCATTTACCCTCATACTCATAGTCGGGAATAGCTAATAATTAGGACTCATTAAAAGAAAATAAAAATTTGCTCATAAAAAAACCTTTTCCGCATTAGGCATTAATTTCTTTTAATGTCTAATTAAATAAGATAATCATTTAAATGAAGAATGTAAGCTCTTTTGTTTATTTGTTTCCTTATAATTGGGGCCAAAGGCCTCTATCCATTTATTCACTCAACCCAACTTGAAATTCATTTATTATATTCTATCCCAAAAATTCACATAAGGTTTGACTTGATCCGATAAAAATGAAATATTCTCAAAATTCTCTATTGCTATGAAATCAATAAAGATATTAAAGAGCATGACACAATCAAAATATTTAACTAGGAAGAAATTAAATTAAATTATAAAATTTAATTAGAAGAAATGAAATAAAAAATTTATAAAAATATAACATTTTTTTCATTTTTCTTCAATCAAACAAAATGTTTAGATCATAGCAAATATAAATGTACCATCACTTGAGTGACTAAAGAAACCAAATCTATAGATCATAAATACATAGATCCATAAAAAAGATCGAATTACTTTAGATCGAATTATATTTATTTGATATATTGTTGTTAATATAAATGTGAATGTATTAAGAAAACAAACTACACAATGATGAAAACAAAAGAATGAATTGCATTCAATTTAAAATTTAACAATTAAAAAAATAAGTATGATTAGAATAAGAGAAAGGGGGGATAATAGATAAAAGCTTCTAATATAAAAAAGCTATACTATATATATACAAATTACAAAAGATGAATTACTCATACCCTACATTTCATTATTTCAATAAGTAAATTACCCTTAATTAAGGCAAAGTTCCGTAAAACCCCTGCCTTGCTAAAAATATTATCAACAGTTTACATAGGTTGAGTGCCTTTTTCAAGGAAATATAGAATAACAAGAATATTTTAATAAGTTTGATTTTTTAAAGGATCATAAAAACCCACTTTCCCAAGATCTCTTCCTGCTCTTCGGGATTCAACATTAATTGCAACTATAATGATTTGATAAATAGCTCATTAGGATAGGGGTAGAAAAAAAAGACCCCCCATAGAAAAGTATAAGAAGTTTTCCTCTCATATAGCTTAAGCAAAATGATTTGAAATTTTATATATATCTAGAATTTTAGTGTCAAATAGATCCATATAAAATCATCAAATCATTTAACCTATTTAATTAACCTAACCTATGATTTAAGCCCCTTATCTTTTTTTTATTTAGCTATTTATTGAAAAAGAAAAAAATCATCTTACCCCCTAACTCAAGTTGGATAACTTTCAAATGGCTCAAAAGAGACCCTTTCATTTTTCTTTCATTTTTCACTTATTAAGTGATCTCTTTCTTATTGTATCTTTCTTTTATAATGTATTTTTTTCATTATGATCTAATTGTTGAGATAATTGAAAATGATATTTCCTTGTTTCAGAATCCTTTATCTTTATCTTGAATCTTTACGTTTAGACATTACTTTGATGATCTTTAATCATTTCAAATGGTAGAAACATACCACTTTTATGATTTTTTTCTATTAAAAAATCAAACTAACAATTAATTCCTGTGTAATACACTTTTTTAATCAAAAAAATAAAGAATTGTCTAAATTCTAGATTAAGGAATTATCACTAAAATTAATTATGGATATTCTATGTTTAATATTGAAATTAAGTATCTAAATAAGGAATGATAATTTTTTTACATTATAGAAATAGAAATAAGGGTCTTAATAAAATGAAATGCTAAAATGAAAATACATACATATGAGCATTTCTTCATTTTATAAGAAGTTTACTTGACTTGACTTGAGTCTTTCCTAAATTTTTTCCTAAAGTCAAGTGAAACGTGAATATGATATATGAACTAATCTCATCTTAATTATTAGATAGATTTTGAATTTTTCATTAAAGCATCAAATATAAAATATCTAAAAATTAGAGTTTGTTAAAAGAAACTACATATGTTTCATCTGAAGTTTCTTTATTTGTTAATGATATTTTCATCTTAAAAGGCACATGGATTGAAATTGATATCTTCCATTATTAATATTAATTAACTTTTATCTACTTCTAGAATTAAATGATACTAAATGATAAATTGAATAAGGATCTTATTTTGTTTGATATATAGAATAGTTGGGGATTCGAACCTGTGAATAGTGGGACCAAAACCTGTTGCCTTACCACTTGGCCATGATCCATTAGAATTTCTATTCAACATTAATAAAAATTAATATTGATATTAGCTCTTTATCAATTCTCATCAAATATTTAGAAAAAAATTAGTTTGTTGTTCAGATTTTTCTATGTGTAGGTATAGAATTAAATTGAATTTATTGATCATAATATATAATTCAATTAAGATATTGTATACAAATATGATTTCCTTTATTATTTTTTGATTTGAGAATTGAAGGATTTTTTATTGTGTGAGTTTAATTTTAATAAAGTTTAATAAAGAAGGGTTTTTTGTCTACCTTTCTTTATCTTTATTTTTTTTATCAATTTGGATATCTTTTATATCAATAACATATTATTAACTTAGTCAAAATAGAATTATCTTCAAGAATAAAATATTTGTTATGCTTAATATTTTTAGTTTAATTTTCATCTACCTTAATTCTATATTCAAGTAATTGTTTCTTCATAAAATTGGCCAAAGCTTACACCTTTTTGAATCCAATCATAGATGAGATCTTTAATACTGTCCTAGAATAATTCATGATTTTTTAAGAAAAAATTATAGAAATTGATAAGATCATACAAGTCTTATAGTATAAGTTTTTAATTCAAACATTAAAGTTTTTGTATAAATAGAAACAAAATAATTTTAGGTCACCCTATTTTTTTGTATTCTAATCCTTTTTTTCATTACAGATCCTATTATAGTTCTTTTTGCAGTTAGGAAAAATATCTAATTTTGGTGTGAAATAAAATTGTTGGCTTTTGGTAATGAAAGACTTACTTTTATTGCAAATGACTTTAGATAAATTCTTTTCTATTTCTAGAAACCACTCCGTGTCTAGGTGTTAAAATAAAATATATGGTATAAAAATAAAGAATATATTTTTTTTCCAAACTAAAAAAAGATCCTGAAGATTTTATAATGCTTACTCTCAAACTCTTTGTTTACATAGTAGTGATATTCTTTATTTCTTTATTCATTTTTGGATTTTTATCTAGTGATCCAGGATGTAATCCTCGACGTGAAGAATAAAAAAATCCAATACATAAATATATAAATACATAATTAAAAAATATGATTTTTTCTTGATTTTTCAATATTCTTAGCATTTTACTATTCTTCATTTTTAAATAGTAAATAAAGTAGAAAAGTTTGAAATACATGAAAAAAAAAAAAGAATTCCAAGTCATCACCAAAACCCAAAAGAGAGGGATTCGAACCCTTGGTAAACAAAAGCCTATATAGCAGCTCCAATTCTATGCCTTGAACCACTCGCCTATCTATCATAGATAATGATAAATAATGATAATGATTATGGTCCCAAAATCAAGCGAATCAGGAGTCATTCATATTATATTTTTGAATAAGTATGGTGCATACAATCAATTCTAACAATTCTAACTAATAAAAATAGAAAATTTTTAATCAAATAAAGAACTTTCATTTGAAATTGGGGAATAAAAATAAATTTTTTTTATTTTTGTGACAAACTCTTTCAATAAAGATATGTATTTATTCATGTTTATGAAGTTTATGAACATGGCCCTTCCATCTTTTTTTGATCTCTATACCAACTTAAATCATTAGATTGGAACCCTTTTTTTATATTAGTTTGTATCGAACAATTATTTTTTGTGGGATCATTTTCTCATGTGAGGTAATTAAAACAAATTATAAAATGGATGGCTACTTATGCCTAGATCCTAGATAACTGTAAATTTTATTGATAAGACCTATTTAATTATAGCCAATATCTTATTATGAATAATTTTGACAACTTTGAGAGAAAAAGAGGCATTTACTTATTACAGAGATGGTGTAATATGTTGCACATATCACCTTCCAAATTCACAAAATCCCATATTTCTAGTTGGTTTTTAATAACCTACGACCCTTACCTATAAATATAGCTTGCATGCTTGTAGGAAAGAGGTCCAATTTTGTAAAATATGGTTAAACCCTGCTAAAATTACTTCTCACTTAATTAAAAACTTAATTTAAGTTCCCAATTAGGATTAGAGATTAATTAATCCTCACTTAAATCCCTAGATACATTTTAAAATTAAGATTCAAGCCTAACCATCTTTAGCAAGTGTAGCCTAACCATCTTTAGCAAGTGTTGGAATGCCTGTTTCTCCCTCTTTTCTCTTGATTTTCTTAATGGGTTGGTGATTTTTCATGGTTTTATACTTGATTGGATTCAATCATGAACATAACAGCAACATTTTTAGCCTTCCCATAACTATAATGATATGTAACAGTTATATATTCATTTAGATTTATGATTCTTTTCATGTTTTTGCTTAAAACCCCATTTTCTTCTTATTCTACATGCTATGTGTGGAACACATCACCCTATATGTTGCAGATATAGCCCATTTTCATAATACATGTTGCGCATGCTATATGTTGCATACATATCTACTAGATTTTCATAATTTTATGATTTTTTCACTCATTTTCACTTAGTTTTTGATGCTAATCAAAGTTTTCAACAGCATTTAAGGTTCCTTAGTAATCTAAATGATCTAAATTCATCAAAAATTGCTTCAATTTGATTAATTTTGTCTCAAAATTAATTTCCAAGTTAAAAGCCTTTTTAACGTGATGTTTATTGTAATTGGTGTGATTTGAGTTGAATTGGATTGGATGTGTGAATCATCTCTAAATGATGTTTAAGTGATATAGGAGTCCTCAAATTTCATTCCTCATGATCAATTTATTGATTTTTGTCTAAAAGTCAATTAATTGCACTTTAATCTTCAATTCAATGCTATTTTTAATTATTTTGATTGACTTTTTGATGTTTACTTATTTGCATATGATGCTTGATGGTTTTGAGATCTTAAAATTCATGTCTTTGATTGGTTTTTACTTAAAAATTGATTTATGTAACATTTTCATGATCCTACTTGTTTTTATTATTACTTTTTCATGAGTGTTGTTATTACATTCAATAGATTTTGGCCTTTGATTCATGCTTTCATATGGCATCAGATTGGTCAAACATGTCCCACATCTCTTTATTGTCTAACATTGATTATTTGTTACATTTTCCATTCATGCTTTTTTGCTCGTACTACCTAAAACATTTTTCTTAAGTGGAGGAGATGTTGCTTAATATCTTAAATTTTTGTATCATTAAAGATCCTTTGTAATAAAATAGGCCTCTATTTTATTCCCATTTAGCATGTATGATTAGTATTCTTCATTATGTATCCTCTATCTCACTCATTCCCTTTCTCCAAACCATTATTTCTTTCAACTACTATGCCTTATTTTCTACTATACTTTATTTTATTACTATGCTTTATTTTACTGCTATGCTTTATCATGATTCACATATCATGCTAATGCTATGTTATTCTTATCAGGTCATGCCTATGTCATATTATTCTTTCACATGTCAGGCCTATATTAGGTCATTCTTTGTCATGTCATGTTTACACCATGTCATTCTTGTTATGTCATGCCTATGTCATGTTATTCTTACATGCCATGCCTATGCCATGTTATTCTTGCCATGTTATTCATGCATGCCATGCTTATATTATGTCATTTTTACCATAATTATACTACCATGCTATATCACATTGTGTACTTTATTCATGCTTATGAATGCTTGTATAATTGCATAAGACAACTAGCCTGACTAAAATGGTAAAATCAAAATTAAAACTCTAAGAAAATAGATCTTCATTACTCGAACCTATCTTTGAAGGCTTTAACTTAGGACTAATGTCATGGGTCAATTCAATTAAATCTAAAACCATTAGGTAGTGACTCCATCCTATGTTTTTTATTTGGTCTATACTATTTGTCGAGGGGCCCTCTTAACAAGACAACATTTTACTCCAAGTGGGTCCCTGATGCCATCTATCATAAGCCTTGCTTTAGGTCATGATGAAAGCCCCACTAACAAGCCTGCAAAAAGGGATCATACATGTTAAAGGAGAAATAGAGGCCTATTCTATTATAAAGGATATTCAAGGCTATAAAAATATTAAATGTTAAATAACATCTCCTCCACTCGGAAAAATGACCTCGCGTAGCACTAGCCAAAAAGCACAAATGAAAAATGCAAATAAATAATCAATGTTAAGTAACAAATAATAATGTGGGACACGATTGACCAATTCAATGCTATAGTCACGCATGAATCATGAATTAGAGTCCACTGAATGTAATGGCAATATTCATGAAAAATGCAAAAAACATGAGTCGAGTTGTGAAAATGTCATAAGAATGATCGAGAGCTCTTAAAATCATATGTAACAAGTGATTTAGGCTCAATTTAGCTCTCAATTCAGACTTAACATCTAATTTAAACTTAATCATGTTAAAGTCTAATTAAAATCAAATTAAAAAGTGGCATTTAACTTAAAAATTAAATTTAAGGCCAAAATTAATCAAATTGGAGCAATATTTGATGAATTCACATTATTTTGATTATTGTGAAATTGCAAATGCTACTGAAAACTTTGATTAGCATCAAAAAATAAGTTAAAACGAATGAAAAATCATGAATTTATGAAAATCTAGTAATTACGTGCATAACATATAACATGACATGTGCAACATGTACTAAAAAAAGAGGCTATATGTGTAATATATATAGTGTTGTGCATGATATATACAATGATGTGTGCTACACATAGCTTGTAGAATAACAAGAAAATGAGTTTTTAAGTAAAAACATGAATTAAATCATAAAATCAAGAAAATATATGATTATTATAGATTATTCTAGCTACATGAATGCTAAGAATGCTACTGTTACATTCATGATTAAAGCCAATTAAACATAAAATAATGCAAAATCATAAACCCATTGAGAAAATCAATAGAGAAAAGAAAAGGAAGAAGCATTCCAATGCCAACTAAGGATGATTAAGCCTTAATCTTAATTTCAAAATGTGTTTAAGAATTTAAGTGAGGATTAATTAGTCTTTAAGTCCAATTAAGAACTTAATTAAGTGTTTAATTAATTGAGAAGTGATTTTGGTAGAGTTTGGTCATAATTAGGAAAATTGAGACCTCTTTCCTATAAATATATGAGCCATATTTATAAGAGTCATGGATTTCCAAAAATACATTAGCAATATGGGATTCTATCAATTCTTGAGATGATATATGCAACATATAGTGTATAAAATTGCTATATGTGCAACATGTAGCAGGATGTGCTCTACACAACATAATTTAAAGTTTTGTATGCTCCATACTCTAGGTACCTAGGGATGTGCCCCATGCCCAAAAGTCCTTATTCATGCTAAAATGACATAGTGATATATGGAGCATGTTAGATTTATATGAGAAAAGCCCATGAATCATATGTTTTTCAATAGATGTACATAGCATGTAGCAATATATACTCTGCACGTTAAAAAATGTATGATATATGCTCCACTTCCCACAAGTAAAATGCAACATGCTTTGCATGCTTAAAGCACTTGTAGGAGACTAAATAGCATGTGTGTAAATCGGGATCGATATCAAAGACTTATACCAAGCCAAATGAAAGAAAACCCAAAGATGTAGCGTGCGGGTGAAAAGTCAGGGTCTAAAATAATGTATTAGCTCATTTAATTAAATAGACAAACAAATAAACTAATCTTAATAAGATGGTTTTGAGTTATCAAATGTTCATAATTTTATTGATGGCTTTAATCTCATTCCTTCTTCACCAATCATTCACACACTTAAATGGTATTTATAAACACTAATTTAATGTTAACCCTTATTACTCTCATTTCTTTCTTAGAAAAATGACACATCAATGTATCTAAACATTAAGTACTTTGACTTTGATGCAATTTATCAGAAGATAAATTCTAATACTCATAAATGGTATTAACTTTCTAAATACACATTTTCAAGGATTAAAATTCAACCAAGTAGTAAAACTTCAGCTCAAATAATAAAAATGGCAAAAATAGGTTAGTCAAATTTCTCTGTTAATATGTTATAATGCTATTGTAATGAAATTATTATGGCTTTTAGCTTTGCTTGTGAATTCTTTTAGGTTTTGTTAGGTTACTGTTAGAACTCTACTAGATTTTTGATAGCACAATTACTTGGGGAAATGACCAAAAATTGTATTGCTACTAGGGGAAATGAATTCTTCTTTTTCTCAAGCATAATAACATTCCCTTAGTATAGTTTGATCAATTGCATAACTTAAACCTAGACAACTAGTTAGGAATACCTTATGCTTAGTAAGCTTGAAACACAAATCTCAACTTTATTTTTCTTGATATAATTACATTGAATATTGTTATTCATAAATAAAGGAAAATATTCTAAAATTACTTGTGAAATGCAGTAATATTGCAAGCTTTCCCCTTACTCTACTTCTAGGCCAACATTTACTTTTACAAGTATTTACCACCAATATCAGGTAGTATCACTTCATCATTCTTGCATCATTATTCCCTAAACTCTAGGAACTAATTCATTTCCTTTAGTAAATGAATTCTAGCTCTATCTCTTGTATGATATCTCTCTACTAAATTATTAGGGAGCTAACATTCCTTTATTTTATGAGATATAATGAGGAACTTCTTTATGGTAAGAGCATTACTCCAATCACCTTTATTAAATCATGGCCTAAAATTCTTGATTGATGGACTAAATGAATGAACAACCTCTCTCTAAATTTTTATGATCGATGGGAGAAATTTTGAATATAACCTCTAATCTAATTGTCCTCTACCCAGATCCCTTTTTTGATTTCTCTACTCTATATAGCTTATTACCTTTGGTTTAAGGATAATAATTCATTAATTTTTGAAGAAATGTTTTTTTATTACACTCAAAGACCTTATTGTGCTTACAAATTTATCGATGATGGGTATTAAGACACCAATTCTCATCAAAAGCATAGAATCTCTTGATAGTTATGAGGCCAAGTTTTCTACCTATCAAGTTCTTATCAAAGTGGGGCAGGTTGATTATCAAATCTTGAGATAAAGCATACTTATTTCATTTTATGCCTACTATGCAAACTTATCTTTTATTATTCATATAATTGATTGAGTTATGAGGATCTCCTCATAGCTCATTTCATTACTCATAGAGGGAGGTGTGCACTTGGCACCATGGTACTAGTGGTCATCTATAATGATCTCACTAAGATTGTTTTCAATGAAATAGTTTGTAAGATGAGTGGAAGTGCTTAATTGGTATAATTATGGTTGTTCACTTATCTTTTAGCACTTTTAGCATATCATATGCATTAAGAAGAATTTCATGGTCTATAAGTTGTTAGTTGTACGTAGTCCATGAGTGAAGCTACCATCATTGATTATTTTTAGAAGCTAATACTTGACTAATTTCCTTCTTCATTCTTATTCTCCAAGGATATTAACAAGGATTGTATCCTACCTATTTAGGCAAGGCATTACTCCACTGGTGGGATCCATCTCCACTAGTGGGATCCATCACACTATAATTACTAAGGAAACGTTCACCTAGCATCACATACTATACAAAGGAGGTGTTTCTATTAGTTTTCCTACGTTTGGTAGAGTTGTCGGATAGCCATACCTCTTTCTTATGATGTCAAATAGTTTGGATTTTAGCAAATTTATCCTTGACTAACATTCTTTATGCTTATCTTCTATTGATAAGATCAAATATGATATGTTTGCTATCAAAGAGGCTTAGGGCACATATGATAAAAGCCTTTTACAACATCTTCTATATGAGCAGGGCCATTCCCTTAATGAGATCCATACTGCATTTAAATCCTAGTGGACAACCATTTTTTAGAACATTTTTGTATTAATTTCCTTTTTACTCACTTCTGTAACATTTCATGCTATTTTTGTAGTTGAGCCACCTATCATTTTTGATAGCACTCCTACTCTTAAAAATCATGGTTCCTCCTCTCTTATTATAATCTAAGAATAAGAAAATCTAAGCAATGTTTAAAGCAATGCTAAAGCCAACCAAGAAATCAAATAGACATCAAACTGCTACATTTATTAAGAGGAAATTCATGTTAAGCTATCATCATCATAAGAAAATGATTCTGAGTCATTAGTAAAACCTTCTACAGATTAGGCCATTGTTTAAGAAGGTTCACACAATCCCATTTCTCCAATTATCTCTAATTCCCCCATCAACTCATAAAGTAATGAGCATGATTCCTTTTCAACCCCTTCTATGGTATGTTTGATTTTATTATTTATTCTCTTCACATGATTAACCTTACTTATTTTTATTAGCATTTAAAGATTATTATCATTTCTCTTTTCAAGATCTTGCTACTAATCATATTTGGTTCCACTTATAATCAACCATCTGGGAAGGCAATGGAAGAATTAAAATAAATCTTAGAGTAATTTATTAGCTTAAAGTGATTTTCCCTTATTGAGACCTAGGAAAATGCTACCCTATTTACTCTGATAGTTCTCCTCACTTCTACCATACATGAGTAGGCTCAACAACTCTCTAATTAAAGGAAAGCATCATCAACTTGTTTTCCTCTTATACTAATAATGACATGACATTGGTGTGCCTTATTTGATACCAGCAAGAAATCCTTGGAGAGGCATATGATAGAATTGAACATTGCAACTAACATTCTACAGGCTACTATAAAGAGTTATGATAATAAATAAACTTGAATCTAAACTTTAAAGGAGGAGATTGCCTTCTTAGAGGAGGAGCTTATGGCTAACTTGACAAAAGGGAAACTTCTCAATAATAATATGAGCAAATCAAATAAAAGATGGATACCATTGAGTGGACCCTTATTGCTCACTTTTTAGTACAAATGAGTCATGTTCTATGGCCTTTTAATTAATTGCCTCTACTTTGTTGTTCTAGAATTTTCTTTAAATTAATTAATTCTATTTTGGCTCTTCGGGTGTAGGTTGGACTAAAATTAATTTAGATATATTAAATTAATTAATGACCCAAATAACAAACCTTAATTAATTAATTAAAATAATAAAATAATTAATTAAAATTATAAATAAATTAATATTAATTATTTTAATTAATTAAAATAATCTTATTTTTGGTAAAAATAGGTACATATCCCTTGTAGGGTGATTGATGGATCCTATATAGTAAAAGGATTTATTAATTTTATGGGAGGATGTTACAACAGATTGGATATAGTACATCATGACATGATATTTTCATTACAGTTGAGAGCAAAAAGGATAATCAACATGTCGATCATGGTTTAATATTCATTATTATTTAAACCTAAAATGTTAAAAAAAATAATCCCTTTAAATATTATAACTCAACTAATATTTACAAAAAATTTTAAAACTCATTTAAAGTCGATATATAAAACTAGACAAGTTTTTGTTCATAAGACATCTCTCAAACTAGCTTTATCATAACTTGAACTATTTTCCAAATGAATTATTTAGTGTTGCACAAGTAAATAATAGGAAATTATCAAATATAATTTATTTCCTTTAAAAAATTTTACATTCAAAATGTTAACATCATATAAAATGTAACGCAATATACTCCAAACTCAATAATTCTCAAAATCCTTACGTAGACACAAGAATCTCAAACATTAACATTTTTAAATTACTCAATGATGATTTTATGAAACTCAAGGATTCAAAACAAGATGTTTTACTAAAGAAAGATAGTTTCAAGTTAGATTGTTGGTTGGTTTTGTTGTGACCTAAGCTTTATTAGGATCAAACCTTAGAGTTTTAGTCTTTCTAATATATCAAGATTGAAATTATGGTTTCAGTGGTTTGAACAACACCATAATCAGACTTCTTGGTGAGTTATGGCTCATAAAAGAAGGTTCATTAGCTTAGTCTTAAAACTATAGGTTATTAGACCAAACATTAATAAAAGGCTACATCCTATAACTAAGCTAGGCTTTATTATTAAACCAGGCCAAGTCCATTAGACTTAGCCCAATAGGCCAAACTCAACAACCTGAACCAGTTTGCTAAACAAGAATGTTAGTTTATGAACCAGACCTTCATTTATAAACTTAGACTTGGGTTCGTAAACTTGTTTGATTCAGTTTACTTGGTCAGGTTTGACCAGATCTATTCAAACCAATAACCTTTTTTATTAAAACATCATGTATCTTTTCATTAATGGAGGAGTAATAACTCTTAAACTCTATTATTTATTGACATGTGCATATTTTCTAAAAAATCTATCAACTTCATATTTTTTATCAATTTCTTTAATTTTCTTCAAGAATCTTGAAGTTCTCTTAATCTAATTTGGCTTTCTAATTAAGAATGAAGAACAAATCATATTTGAGGGTAATTTTCTTTAATATTTTTCATTATTCCTACCATATTAAATTCATATTACTCATTCAATTTTCATACTATTTTTTCATAGTACATATTAATTTTGCATTTTTTTTGATGATTTTTGCATGAATCATAAAACTTGACTTGATCAAACAAAGATCCAAACATTATTTGACTATAACAAAAATTTATATACGACTTAGACACTATTAGAGGAGCATGTGAAGCTCTTAATGCCATTTCACCCTTCACCAGACATGCCTAATGCCGCTTCATTAGGGTATAGTGCCAATTCAACTAGCTCCAAATGTTGATCTAGCTACAAGTAGTTCCTTTTCAAAGTAAATGGTGCCCAATTTATCGTTAGATCATAAAAAATTTAAAAGTCATCATCAACGCTGATGGAGGATAAAGTGGTAACCTTCTTAGATTTTATCAAGGCTGATAAATCATAAAAATCACTAAAGATGGCAAACTGCTAATTGAAGTAATCATATAAGTATGACATCTCAGGTGCTCAATCATATTAGATCTTTCCCTTGATAAATGCATCTGTCTTACACTCCTCTGGCTTGTTTAATGTATAAATGTCAAGCCTAATGCAATTTCTTTCTTTCCACATGGCTGTAGGGATATTGATCTCCACTAAAACTTGGTTGTAATGGCTCAATCCCTTTTTAGAAATGAAGTTTATATTCTGCAACATTCTCTCCATGGCAAGGCTTAATTAGTATAAGCATAACTTGAGTTCCAAATGGTGGTGATATGAAAACCAATCATAAGAAAGATGAAAGATGGGTCTAATCTATATTTATTGCTTACATAGGTTTGTATGGTTTCATAACTGAAATCACTTAAATGTTATATAGCTTGCGCGTAATATTTTAATCATTCATCAATCTTAAAGGTCTAATCACTAGCCTTATATTATAATCTCAAATACTCCCCAATTATATATATATATATATATATATTATTCATACTCAATTATTGTACCATGTATGATATACATAAAATTCAATTTGTGATCAACTTAGGTACTAATGTACATGTAACTTCTATGAGCTACTTAAGTCAAACTCTCAATTGCTTATTTTAGTAACCTTAATGTCAAGTTAATTGCCACACTAATTATTATTAAATCAATACTTATTAGAAAGGTTATAATCCTTTTTTTTTACCACCATAGGCTCTTAATGAGTTACATTTTCAGCATGCAAGGTGTATATTTATATATATTATCATCTAAGTGATATCCATACAATAGTTTTCGTTAAAACATTTGCACATACTCATTTAATAGTTATGAATGGAAGTAAAATATTGACCAAATGGAAAGTATTTTTAATGCTACATTATAGAACCAAACTTTGACACCTTAATTATCTTAAAATATGGCACATTTCCAACCACCATTAGCTACTAAACTATGTATGACACATATCAAATTTAATATGCATAACTACTTTAGGTACTTGTGTATGTGTATCATCAAAAGGTTGCTTAAAATTCAAGTTTTAGTAGGTAAATTTAGAGATAATTATGCCTTCAAAGTCAAGTCATTTAATACCCCCTTGACTTTGATTTGACTAATGAGTTACGATTCAATAATTTCCAATTTTAAAGGTGCATATAACATTCAAGTTCCTAACATTTAAATAGTATGAATTCAGCTCTTAAATCATCACTCTCCCTATACTATATGTGGGTGAGGCTTTCCCCGTGACCTAGAGGGAGGCTTGCATGCACGGCCCAAAGGCCTGCTTAGACCAAAAATGTAATCTTCTCAAGGGGTTACCTAAAGGAATAAGATGGACTCAAAAGAGTCACAAGATGGAGTCACCACCAGATGGTTCTTGATTTGGTTCAACCGACCCATCAGCATGAGTGCTAAGTTAAATCTTTTAAAGATGGGTTCGGGTGGTGAAGATCTATTCACTTAGAGTTTCAAGTTTGATTTTACCATTATAGTCGAGTTAATTTCCCTATGTAGGAAAACATTCATAAGCATGAAATAATCACAAAATAGGGTATAATATAGTAGCAATCATGGCATGGCATCATGATATAGTAATCACAGCATGGAACATTAGCATGTGAAATGGCATGGCATAGGTATGACATGTAAGATGACATGGTATAGGCATGACATGTATAGAATACATCATATAATAATAATAAAACTAGCATAAAAATATGAATAAAAATAATAATAGCCCAAAGAAAAGGATCGAGAATGATAAGGGATACACGATGAGATAAAGCTAAATCATACATGTCGGGGGAGGAAATAAAATAGAGGCCTATTCTATAATAAAATATCTTCATCCATACAAATATTCAAGATGTTAAGTAACATCTCGACCACTCAGTAAAAATCAACCTTGGGCCATACAAGCCAAAAATGCACGAGTGAAAATGTAAAACATGAGTAAAATCATTAGTAGCAAATGAAATTTAGGACTAGATTAACTAATTCAGTACCACATGAAAGCACGAATCAAGAGTCAAAGTTTGATGAATGTAATTGTAACAATCATGAAAATATGATAAGAAAAATGAGTTGGATCATGAAAATCATGTAAAAGTGATCAATTTTAGGTAAAATCAATCAATAATATAACTAGATGATTCTAAGATCACATGAAACATCACTTAGAAATAAATCAACATCTGATCAAATTAAACATGTCATGTGACAATATTAAACACAATTAAAATAGTATTAATTGAGAATTTAAATGATTTAATAGCAAAATCACAAGCAATTAATCATGGCACAATCAATTGGGAGTCACTAACATCGCACAAATGATAATTGGAGATAGTAAATTTAACTAATCAAAGCCAATCATATCAAACATCATAAATCAATAAATTAAATAATCATTTAACTTGAGAAATATAATTTTGAAGCCAAAATCAATGATGTATGATCAATATATGATGGACTCAAATTATTAGGTCTACTATGAAGCCACTAAGGCTACTAAGAAGTTCAAGGATGAAGAGAAATTAGGTGAAAAATGAAGGAAAATAGCAGTTTCTAGCAAATCAAGAAGCTATGTATGCTATACATAGCATGATGTACGCCACATATAGGCTATATATGGTGCATATAGCATGTTGTGTGTAGCATGTAATGAGGCAAAATCAAAGAAAAGACATGCTTTTAAGTAAAAACATGAATTAAAACCCAAATCTCAACATATTTTTCAACCATAGCATATTATTGAACACATGAATAAGCATTAGGATCAATTATATCACTCATGATTGAAGCCAATCATCAAAATAAAGCAAAAAATCACAAACACATCATGGAATCAAAAGAAAGAGAAGTAAAGAATAAGCATTCAACTTACCATAATAGGATTAGCTTTTATAAACTTGATTGCAAATGTGATTAGGGATTTAAGTATGATTAATTAATCTATAATCTTAGGTTAATTACTTAATTAAGGGTTTAATTAATTATAGATTAAATTTGGTAGAGTTTGGGTAGATTTTATGAATTTTAGACCTCTTTTCCATAAATTCAAGGCTTGTATTTATAGATTAGAGTCATGGGATATAGGAAAATACATTAGCAATATGGGATTTTGGAAAATTATCAGCTATGTGCGCAGCACATAGTGCTATATGCGCAACATATAGCCTAGAAAAAGGCTATGTGCGTAGCATATAGCAGCAGATGTCTAACATCATCCCTTTTTGACCTATATGAGCTACCCAATGTTTGTTCATTAGGATGTGCACCATAGGTCAAACAAGCATCATTTGGGGGATAAATGCTTGGTACTATATGGAGCATATTGGAATTTCTTGGGAAAAGGCCATCCACCATGCATATATTTTCAGAATATGCACAACATATAACATTATGTATTATGTATATCATGAAATGCATGCTATGTTCTCCGCCTTCCATAAGCAAAATACAACATGCTTTGCATGTCTAGAACATTCAAGGGAGGCTCAAAGGCATGTGTGAAAATTGAGGTCAACATCAGGGATCTATACTAAGCCAAATCAAGGAAAACCCAAAATTATAATGCGTTGATGAAAAGTCAGGGTCAACAGTTTACCCTCTTATTAGGTTACATTGAAGCAACACAAGTAGAAGTTGTCAAAATGAGACCTAATCACCATATGACTTTTCACCAAAAGTAAGGAAAATACCTAACTGATGCTCATATCGAGGCTCAATGTTCATGCTAAGGCTTGATAGATGCTCGTGTTGAGGCTTACAGAATGCTCATGTTGAGGCTTACAGAATGCTCATGTTGCGGCTTAAGACCCAATTCTGCCACTGGGAGCCCGATGGTCGGGCTTGGTGATCAATGCTGATTTATGGTCTTCAGTGAGACCGATGGCTTTGTTATGAGGCTTAAAATCATCTTATGTCAACGTTCAGATGCCTACTACTAGGATTTAGCAATCAAGGGCTTGATTCTACGATCGCTGCTGGATCGAGTGATAACCTTTAGATCAATTCTTGTGCCATCTAATAAGTGTCAAATATCTCCAAAGTCTACATTTGAGATCCTTTGCCAGAATATGACACTGTCTGGTCAGTGGCTTGACCAAAAGTCAAAGGCTTGACTGATTTTAATCGTCTACTAGATCAATTTCCTATTTATAATAGACATGGAAAAGAAATTTATTAATGAAATTGATATTGAAATGGTCTAGGAGAAATACCTAAATTTTTGAGTTTAGTCTACTACATTCTGACTGATTTTCTAGATTTTTGAGACGCTATGGGTCGTGAAAATTAGGTTTGATAGAGCAAATGACCTCCAAAAATTGTAAAATTTTTAGGAGAGGCCTAATTCAATATTTGCATCTTCAGGGGAGGGTGGTGTATGTTAGCAAATCCCTCTGATGGCTGGTGCACATTAGCAAAATTTGCTACATGCTATGCACACCCATCTATATGCCTTGCATATAGCTTGGAAAATTTAAATTCCAAGGCCTTGAATTTGAAAATCAGTTTGCTTCCCTTCCAAAAACCAATTTTCTCTCAATTCCTAAACCAAAAACTCAATGTTTTTCTGAAAATGGCTGGAATTAGGATGCAACCGATCCCTTGAGACCCATAATCAATCCCGAGCTATGCTTTTACTGAGTTCATGACTCATGATGACTATTTTGGGGCTTGTTTTGGTGATGCAATTGCAGAAACCTTTGGCATAGGCTCTCACCGGTCCCGAGCTCCTCCTGAGAAAGTGAGTTTTTTGTGTTTTAGCTCGGTTTTTTGGTTTTTTTTTCAAAAGTTGAGTTTAGGATCATTTTGCTGTGTTTAAGCCACTATTGGACTTGAATTATGTGCTAGGTTAGTGCTAAGCTTAAATATGCATGTGATTGTCGATGCATTTTCATGAAAATCGGGTTTTTTCAAAGGAGGTTTTACTATGTGCTGTGCACATAGGGTTATATGTTGTGCACATAGAAGTGGAAAGTAGGCCAAACCATGTGTTTTTAATCATTTTTTAAGAGATTATGCATCCTTTTAGTTCATAGGCATGAATAGGCTGATTTTAAGGCTGAGAGGAGGAACTCTAGACCTCTGAAATACTATCTATATTTTGTAATTCAGTCTAAAAACTAACCTAAATTTTGTAACTTGCAGAGGGAGCAAATAGTAGTTGGAACTGGTAGTATCCGAGGAATCTTTGAATGGTACTCCCAACTACCTCAGAGATTCATGTCAGAGTGGACCAGAGCTGTTTTGGTCCATATATCTCTTGCTTTACTGGCATGGAAAAGAGATGTAACAGGTTTGTTATCACTGCCATGATTGAGCAGTGGATGGATTCCACCCATACCTTCCATTTGCCAGTGGGTGAGATCGTTATTACCCTAAGTATCTTTGCTAGAATCATCGAGCTAGAGTGTGTAGGGCTGCTTATTTAGTTTAATGCCAGGTTGACATCGCCGCATTGGTCGTATGGCATGATCTTTGACCTGTTAGGTGTGTCTCCCATTGTGAGAGGTGGACACAGTATATCATATGATTGTCTCTGAGAGGCAGTATTGGTAGAGATGCTTGGCAGGATGATCTTTGTAGATTAGTACACTCGTAGCTTTTTATTGTATGTGCTAGGGTGTACTCTGTTCAACGACAGTAGAAACAAAGTCTACATGTCTGTGCTATGGGCTCTCTGTGATCTAGATGCCATCAGAAGATTAGCCTGGGGTAGTGTCAGTCTGGCTCATCTGATGTAAGGCTTGGATTTCTATAGTAGGCAATGCATAGATCATTTCATTGGTTGCTGGCAAGTTATTGAGGTAAATAAAGCCTTATTGATTCTGATACTGGCGCTTGATTAAGTCTTTTACTGAATGTATGTATTGATTTTACAGATCATGGCATATGAGTTTGGGCTGCTGGCTTTCCCACAAGGAGCACCACTTGGCTTTACTCGTATGCAAGCATGGAGTGTACCATGTCGAAGGCCCAATTACACCATGGATGAGTTGAGAGAGTATTTTAACGATCTGACTTGGGATCAGGTAAGAAAGAAACAATTTAATTAGTATTAAACTGAATTAAATTGGTTTAAGAAATACCTAAGCAGGCATCTATTTATCTATTGTTATCTAGATAGGTGCACCCCTATCCTTGGAGCAACATGTTTCTGAGGCTGGAATATCTGAATAGTTTAGCATATAAGGACGAGCGCCATATGTTGCTGGAGAGTCCTAAAGGTAGAATCTTTTACTTAGGTGAGTGCATCATTGACTGGCAGCTGGGGCCAGAAAGCCATGTGGAGCCTGCTACACCACCTCGTATGATGTTCTGGGCAACTTGTACTGATATAGACTCAGAGGTGATTGCTGCATTGATAGGCTTTCTTGGGTAAGAGCGCCTATCTAAGTCACCAATAGAATATCCTACCTTCATACAGATGAGGCTGTTGGGGCCTATGGAGCTTTCCACATGTAGAGGTTAGCATGATAGAGCTAGTGGGTCTAGAGTTAAACCTGATATTCCCTAGGCAGAGATGGACGTCGTGGTTTGCTAGCCATTAGCAGTTCTTGAGTTGGCAGTACCTTAAAAAGATCTCATAATTCTAGATCCGGTGTGACTCCTCCTAGATCAATGTCTGACACTCTAGAGGTACCCCCTGGATATGAGCATCCTTAGACTTTATTGAGGGTTAACTGATATGGCCATAGAACCTGCTGATCTATAGTTATGATGAGACCAACCATCCTTATGAGACCTCTTTTCCGGTGCCGATGAGGGATGAGATAGAGTTTGACCCACCGAATTCCACTCATGTGAGTATATGTGCTTTATACACTCCTGGCTTCAATGGCTTTACATGTGTTTGACTTGTGCAGGTGCTTCGAGATACTATGGTTGATGCTATAAGGCTTTTGACAGGATTGCATTACTATCACACCTTTGAGATGTTGGGTGTTCAGGTGAGTACCTATTATAAATGTAATGGAAATTCATGGATGCATAACGTATATGCCTATATGCTTATGTTTACAGACGATTAAGCATTTGGAGTGAGAGGAGTGAGATCGCTATGCTCAGATGACTGACTAGATAGGCAGAGAGATTGCATGGCTGACAACGCATCTGGAGCGTTACAACATCGAGGTTCGTGATAGTCTAAGTCTGGAGGAGGATCAATCAGGTGATGATGATACTTAAAAGAGACATGATGTCTGATTCCTATTTTCATGATGTCAAAACTCTGTAGTCTTTGTATTAAAATAATCAGATGGTGTGTTACAGTCTGGCATGTGGGCCTAGTACACTTGAGTTGTGGTGTACAAACTTTGAAAATAACTAAAGACTTGAACTTTGTATCTTTTGAATTTATTAATGGAATCCAAAGTTTCTTCCTGCTATAAATATCTCATGCTTTATGCTTTATTACCAAAACATAACTTGTTCATTCCCCTATATAGAAATTAGATATACAATGACCTAGCGATCACTATCTACTTTTTGTGCTCTCTCCCATCAGTGGGGCAACAATGAGTGGAACCAACTAGGTGAGATCGGACTCCAGTATTTGAAGACCTTCTAGCAAGTCATAATCAACAATGTTTTCCTGCATGGTGCTATGTAGTTTTGGGATTCGATGGCCCATGTCTTCAGGTTTGGACATGTAGAGCTATGTCCAATGTATGAGGAGTTTGCTACTATCCTCAGAGTTAACTATGAGATATCGATGATATTGGCAATATGCGCACCAATCGGAGAAGTGGAACCATACGTGATGAGGGCTTTCAATATCAGTTTAACCATCACGAGGTCCCTCTTGGATATAGAAGGGTCTATAGTTATTGCTGCTATTTTTCAACTATGTAGTCAAAAATCTATGGATACTTCCTCATGGCTGAGGGTAGCAGGATTCGGACTATTGGCATAATTCCTATTCATTGATCTACTTGGCCATGGAAATTTGCTGATTGGACTCATGATAGACCAGATGGTGCAGGGTCAGACTCCCTTTCCTATGATCATTGTAGAGATGATCCTCAGGTTGGATAGAGTGAAGCGGGGATAGTCCGGGCACTTCAGTGGTAGCCTGCTTTTGCTCCAAGTAAGAATTCTAAGTTGCCTTTGCAGGTTTTCAACTTAGAAAAGATGTGTTTTACCCTAATTTTTGCCTGAGTCACCTTTTGTAAGGCTTTTGACTCATCAGGCTATTGATTTTTTTCTCTGACCCTAATTTTTGCCTGAATTGCCCCTTTGAGTTTTCAGCTTAGTATGTCACTCTAATTTTTTCCTGAGTAGCCTTTTGCAAGGTTTTTAACTTAGTGAGCTTTTATTTTTATTTTGTTATAGATTTAACTTTAGGAGAAGCTTGGGGTTCTGGCACCACTAGTAGGTGATCTGTAGAGATACTTACCTCATAGCCATATGCAGAGAGGCTACACTTTCAGCAAGGTAAGGATGCTGACATTCCATGGCTGGATTGAGTGGATGGGGGCCAGGCCCAAGAGTGAAATCAGATGGACTTATCCTTGGTGGCGCATACAACATGTAATTATGAACACTTATATAGACTATATTCCACTACCAAGATTTAGGTGTTGCATGCACTACAGTCCTGCCAGAATCTGTCACCAGTACGGTTATAGGCAAAATATCCCTCAATTGACAAAGTTTGAGGGAGGATGGCTGATGTCAAAGCATGTGGAGAGGACCTGGTCTTGTCATAGAATTGTGCTGGTATCAATTCCTGGAGTCGAATTTGCTATGGATGAGGAGTATAAGCTGTAGGTGCTGCGCCACACCTGAATCCTATACTATAAGAAGTTGTAAAGAAACAAGATTGCATGTAATAAAGAAAAACAATGCTCTATGTTTGAAATTTGTATTACTTATGGCTAAGCTTATGAACAAGTGTTCCATTTGCATTAATGAGATTAAAACATTTACATGAAAAAATGTTAAAATCAACATAGAAGCTTCCCAATATGCATCAGACTTAACCCCTAGCATTGACTAGCCTCATGAGAGATTTTTTATCAACTATTTTAACGGTCTCCTTTCGCTTTCAAGAGCTCTAACTTTTGCATGAACCACCTATGTAGGTTTTCAGCTCACCAGGCTTTTCATTTTTATTTTGCTTTTCTTTTACCCTTTGCTCTAGATAAAATAATTCTTAAGCCAATCAAGGTTGACGGTTTCTGAGAATTCATTGCCTTCCAAGTCTGAAATGTAGATAACACCTTTGGATAGGATCTTTTTGACTAGGAATGGGCCTTCCTAGTTTGGTTTAAATTTTCCACAAGGGTCATGGATAGTTAGTCTGACTTACTTTAAAATGAAGTTACCTTCCTGTATAGTAACAGGTTTGACCTTTTTATTGAATGTGTTTGCCATGCGCTTCTTGTAAAGCTGTAAATGATAGAGAGCCTTCAACCACTTCTCATCAATAGTAACTAACTATTCGTACCTGGCCCTTTTCCATTCAGCTTTCGGTAACTGAGATTCCAAAATGACATGAAGTGACTTCAGCTCTACTTTGATTGGTAATACAGCTTCTGTCTCGTAAACCAGAGAGTAAGGGGTAGTACCCATAGGACTTCTTGCAGTGGTTCTGTAACCCCACAAAGTGAATTGCAACTGCTCATGCCAATCTCTATAAGTCTGCATTGTCTTAGCCAAGATCCACTTGATCGTCTTGTTGGCCACTTCGACTGCCCCATTGGCTTGAAGGTGACATGGAGAAGATCGGTTGTGCTTGATTCCATATCTTTCTAGTAAATCAACCACTTGGCCTTGGAATTACACTCCATTTTCAAACACCATGTGATGTGGTATCCCATATCGGCATATGAAATTTTTCTCTATGAACTTGGTGACCTGCTTTGCACCCGCACCCAGTTTACTATAGAATTTAGCTTCCACCTACTTAGAGAAGTAATCAACAGCCACCAATATGTATAGATGCTCGTTGGATGCATTAGGATGAATTTCACCTATGATGTCAATTCCCTAGGCTGAGAATGGCCAAGGCATCGTCAAACTCTACAATTTGACTGGTGGTAGGTGACTCAGATCTCCATGAATCTATCATTCATGGCATCTCCTTACAAACTATATGCAATCTATCTTCAAAGTAAGCCAAAAATATCCTTGGCATTGGATTTTCTTATAAAGAGTGAATTCATTCATATGGGACCCACATACACCAACGTGTACTGTCTGCATGACTGATTTGATTTCCTTGCTCGATATGCATCAAAGTGATAGACCATCAATTGTTCTTCTGTAAATAACACCCTGATGCCAGGTAAAGTTAGCTACCAGTCTACACAGGGCTAGCTTGTCAGTCTTATTGGCTTCTTTCGGATAAGCATCGGTCTTCAAAAAATTCATGATATCAGCATACCATGGAATCTCGTCTTGTTGGTCTAGCACCATAACCCACTCTCCTTCATAGCAAAGAATCATTGACTGCTCGATGAATACAAGCTTAACTTGACTCTGCGGTCACTCACAAACTGAAGCTAGTATGGCCAAAGCATCGACCATCTAATTCTTTTCACGCGGTATGTGAATAAATTGGCATGAGCTGAAGTTGCAAACCATGAGCTTCATGTATTCAGTATAAGGCTTGGCCCTTTCTTCCTTGACATCCCACTTGATCATGGATTGGTGAATTACAAGCATCAAATCACCAAATATCTTGATATCTTGGGCACTGATCATTAGCAATGATTCAAGTCCAAATAGACATGCTTCATACTCAGCCATATTATTAGTGACTAAGAAGTTCAACCACTTTGAAATCATAATCAGTTCACCTTCATAAGTGATTAGCACAACTCTTATGCATGCACCTCTTTTGTTGATTGCACCGTTGAAGTGAAACTGCTATTTCTGGAAGTCAACTACCCCCTAGTGCTCGTTTGAGAAGTCCAACTCAAAAGTCTTAGAGTCATCCATCGGCCTTGATGCTAAGAATTCAGCAATTGCTCTACCTTTGATCACCTTGGTAGTGATGTACTACACATCAAACTCTGATAACAGGATCAGCCACCTAGAGAGTTTTCCCACTAGCGAAGGGGCTTCATACAAGTACTTCATGGGGTCGAACTTAGAGATTGCCTAAAATTGGTATAACTGGAAGTAGTGTCTGAGTTTCTTAGTAACCCAAACTATAGCCATGCATAGCTTCTTGACAGTATTGTATTTGCATTATGTTGGTAGTAGCTTCATACTCAAGTAGTAGACAGCATGCTCGACTCCAGTATCATTTTCTTGAGCCATCATAGCACCCACTGACTCCTCTTCTAAGGCTAGATAGAGCAATAGTGGTTTTCCTAGCCGAGGCGGTTGTAGGATCGATGGGTTAGAGAGATAATGCTTTACCCTCTCAAATGCAAACTGGTAGTTTTCATCCCAAACCATACGTTGGTTCTTCCTCAAAAGCTTGAAGATTGGCTCACACATGGTAGTAAGCTTGGCAATGAATCTGCTAATGTACTGGAGCTGTCCCAGGAATCCCCTGACTTCAGTCTCAGTTCTAGGAATGGGCATTTCATAGATTGACTTTGCCTTGTTGGGACCTACTTTAATACCCCTTTGACTGACAACATGGCCTAACAGCTTGCTGGAAGTCACCTCGAATGTGTACTTCTTTGGATTTAGCCTGAGTCCATACTTCTCAACTCGAGTGAGAAATCTATCAAGAGCATCTGCATGTTCTTCCCTAGTGGGAGACTTGACCATCATATCGTCCACATAGACCTCGACCTCCTTGTGGATTAGATCATGCAACAGGGTTTTTGTAGCTCTCTGATAGGTATCACTTGCACTTTTCAAGCCAAAGGGCATGACCTTGTAGCAATAGTTCCACCATTTTATGATGAAAGCTGTCTTCACCTTATCTATAATGGCCATCGGAATCTGGTTGTACCCAGAAAATCCATCAATGAAGGAATACATAGTACTAGCGGTTGCACTATCAGCTAACACATCAATATGAGGTAAAGGAAAATCATCCTTTGGACATTGTTTTTTCAAATCCCTGTAGTCTATGCAGACCCTAACCCTGCCATCTTTCTTGGGAACTGGCACCACATTGGTTAACCATTCTAGATAGTCAACCACTTCAAGGAATTTGGCATCCAATTGCTTTTAGACATCCTCTTTAACCTTCTGAGCCCATTTTGGTTCAAGCCAGTTAAGCAGAAGCTGTGTCAGTTTTTACCAGAATATGCTTAGAAGGTTAAGGATGATATCCAAAAGGAATTGAATGCCAAGTTCCTCAAAGTGGTTAACTATCTTGAATGGTTGGCTAATATGAACCGGTTCCCAAGAAAGATGGCAGGGTCAAGGTCTATGTAGACTACAAGGATTTGAACAAGGCATGCCTAAAGGATGACTTTCCTTTGCTTCATATTGATATATTGGTTGATAGTGCAGTTGCTAGTGCTATGTATTCCTTTACTAATGGGTTTTCTAGGTACAATCAGATTCTCATTGCTATTGTTGATAAGGTGAAGATAACTTTTCTCATGAAATGAGGGACCTATTATTTATAAGGTCATGCCCTTTAGCTTGAAGAACATATGTGCTACTTATTAAAGAACTAGAATAACCTTATTGCATGATTTAATCCATAAGGAGGTCAAAGTCTATATGGATGACATGATGGTGAAATCTCCCATCAAAGAAGAGCATTTGGCTGCTCTTGATAGATTTCTAACATATGTTGAGAAGTACGAGCTCAGGCTAAACTCGAAGAAGTGCATATTTAGAGTGACATCCGGTAAGCTATTGGGTCACGTAGTCAACCAAAGAGATATCAAGGTAGATCCTGACAAGGAAAAGTGAAGCTATGAGATGCTTATTCCCAGAATTAAGACCATAGTCAGGGGGTTCTTGAGATAACTCTAATACATCAGCAGATTCATTACTAAGCTCACTACTATATGTGAGCCTATCTTCAAGCTTTTAAGAAAGAACCAACCTTTGGTTTGGGATGAGAATTGTTAGTTCATATTCAAGAGGGTCAAGCATTACCTCTCTAACCCACTGATTCTGTAATCGCCTTGGCTAAGAAAGTCATTGTTGCTCTACTAGCTTTAGACGAGGAATCAGTGGAAGCTATGGTTGCTCAAAAGAATGAAGCCAAAGTTGAGCACATTATCTACTACCTAACTAAGAAACTATTCCCAATAGAGTGCAAGTATAACACTATTTAGAAGCTATGTCGTAATCCTTAATGAGCTCAATCCAGCATCTCTGCCTCAATCCTAATAGAGTGTAAATATAACTAAGAAATAGCCTCTCCCTTGGCCTCGTCCCCTCTCCAAACTCTGTGAACCCACAGAGCTAGGTCTTAGTTGCTGCTGCTGCTGCTATCAAGCCTTTCCCTCAATAACAGTATGCACTAACCCACTAGGCTATTCAGGACACTCTCGCATAATGACCAGCACCCTCACATCGGAAGCATAAATTACTGCCTACCCAGCATGCTCCATAATGAGTTCGACCGCATGTATGACATAGATACGGTCTGGTACCTGTACTACGACTAAAGGAGGTGGATCTCCCACTCTGCTCTCATCGGGGCAGCATCGGTCTCACATCAGCCGCTCTAGGAGGAAAAGAACTCCTGAACTTGCCCCTCTTCAACGAACTGGAAGAATAATTCGGCCCTCTACACGACCTCCTCACTAATTCCTGTCGAGCATCATCTTCATGCATCATATGTTCAAGGTCTAAAGCATTAACCATCAAGGTAGAAAAGTCATCATACTGCAAACTCTGAATAAAGGCTTTAATTCAAGGACTCAAACCCTGCTTGAATCTCTTACATCTCTCCCGACCAGATGTTAGAATGTGAGTTGCATAGTACGACAATCAAGTAAACTCCTTCTCGTAGTCGGCCACAGACATGTCCCCTTGTTTCATAACCAAAGAAATCTTGCAACTTCTAATTAGTGTATGCTGAAGGCAGATACTTCTGGCGGAACTCCCTCTAGAGGTCTTCCTACATCAACACTGGGGGGTCAGCCATGCTCTATGGGATCATCTTCCACAACTTATATGCATCCTCCTACAATAGTGAGATGGTGTACTCAAACTTCGCCATCTCCGGAAACTTCATCTGGCGTAACACCCTTTGCGTCCGCTCCAACCATACCTCGACCATATAAGGGTCAGTAGTGTCAACAAAATCGATGGCTCCGTATGACCTCAACTTAGTGAAGTCCAACTTATACTCCTCTCTTCACTCCACTAAAGGTGGGGCTAGAACTACAGGCAACGCCTAACTCTGCGTCTGAAGAAAATGCAAGAACTGGGCAAACTGAGTTACCATTGAGTCAACAGTTGAAGCCTCAGCCTGTTTACCCGCTTGCTCTCCCGTCCCCGAGGAACTCTCTTGGGGATTAAAGTTACCTCCACCTTCCTCACCAATGTTAATCCCTCTATCAGACATCAACTTAATCTGTAACTCATAAACAAGGGTCTGACGGTTAGCAGTGGTAAGGACAAGCAACACTCCTTTACTGGAGCTTACTAATCATAAGCAGTAGTCCTAAAAACCAAACCAAAAATGCATTGAGCTAAACCATAGCTCTGATACCACTAAAACATGTCACACCCAGCCCATACCTAGAGTAACATGCTCCCGTAGTATAAACAACGACCTCCTGCTTGGAAAACTATTATATACACTACAAGGGATACGAAATACATACATAGGAATGTTATATGGGAACAACACATATAATGGTGGTGCAAAGGTTGCGGTGTAGCAACATAAAACCCGATTCACATACTTACATTCAATTGAATGAATAGGTCTCTTTTATAAAAGAAAGATATTCATTAATATACAAGGGTTCATCTGTATAAATCATCACCAAAATGCATATGACTACTTCCAATATGATATATATACAAGCTACAAAACAACAGGATAAACAAAAGAAGCACACCCAGCTGTCTAGGACCACCTCGAGAATAGGATTGCTGCCGAATCCAACTCTTTGTTCATACAAGCAATCACAACTCAGGGCCCTAAACTGTAGGCTTAGAACCTGCATCTATCAATTGATAAATGCTGAGTATAAAACTCAGTGGTGCTAGTTAACATACAAACATACACAAGCCAGATAATAAAATGCAATGTCATGCTTTACACCCTTTTTCTCTTTCTTTTCTGTACTCTCATTCCCTTTTCTCTTTCTATTCATTGTGCACACTATACTACCATGCTTGGGTCCCTGTATGTACCGGTACTCAACTCCTCAAGGAGGGCAACTATTATCCAGGTCTTTAAACCCCATTTTCCTCTATGTCTAGAGACTCAACTCCTATAGAAGGCAATATAATATATGATTCCATTATGGAATCCAGTAATATATGACCTAACATGTCTTTTTCCATTTGTCTCACACTCTTTTCTTTTATTTACAATCCCCCATGTCATGTTTATACCTATACACGATGGTATAATGAGACATAATAACCAGGGCATAGCATATCAAGCAATCATCAAACTTATATCATAAACACAGAATATATATGGGAATTAGATCCCCAAACATCAATCCCTTGGCCATACATGGCCTAAAAGCACAAGAAGAAGTAAATAAAACACATGGCATAAGCTAGCACAACTAATACAATCTAGCACAAACCTGTAGGATGCTACTTCTAGCATCTAAGCAATCCTCTAAACTTCAAGCTTTGCTTAACCAGCTCCTATACACTTAATAGTATGAAGGAAAACTGTCTTCTGGGGTTTAAGGAAGTGTTTAGGAAGTTAAGGGTAAGAAAACATAAGAAAAAGGCTTATGTTTATCTTTTTAAAAAGTTAGTTTTAAGTCACGTATGGTAGTACCAGTCTCCGTACGCCCATACCAAACCAAAAACCCTGATGCCCTATTTTTCTACGAGTAATCGTACGGCCGTACCCCATATGGTACACCCATACCACCTCAATTTTCCTGATAAACCATTTTTCCTGTGAGTAAAAATACGGCCGTACAACCTATTAGTACGTCCGTACCATATCAAAGAAACTGGGTATGCCATACGGATATTCGTATGCCTGTACCGCATTTTAGAAAACCAGGACATGCGCCATTTACAGTCTTACGCTGAAGGTACCTACCTAAAACACTTCCAAAACAATCCTAAACACAACTAACTAGTTGTCCCTTACCTAACTGAGAAGTCACGCTTCCTAATAAGGCCACAGCATCATAAACAACACCACCATCAATATCACACATCCGTATATATATACATACATGCATACACACATGCATACTATAAAAACCAAGAATACATCACAAACAATACAATATTGTATAGCAAAACACATATGCATACAGACCTCTATATGTCTACCAGACACGTCACTCACGTGGATGTGATAACTCTCTCCCCCTAAAAAGAAATTTCATCCCGAAATTAGAATCTGACTTACTAGGAAACAATTGAGGATACTATTCCCTCATTAAGGACTCTCGTTCCCAAGTGGCATCTTGACCTATATGATGATTCCATAATACCTTAAACAAAGGTATCTGCTTATTCCTTAATATAGAAACATGGAATACATTATGAATCCGATCTGTATCCGGTGGTAATGCAAACCTATAAGCCAATGGTCCTACACACTCTAGTACCTTATACAGACTAATAAATCATGGACTCAATTTACCCTTTTGATCAAATCTTATAATCTTCTTCTAAGGAGATACCTTCAAAAACACTTTATCCCTAACGTCGTATTTGATATCATGCCTCTTTAAGTCTACATACGACTTATGCCTGTCAAAAGCGGCTTTCAACCTTGACTTAATCAGCTTCACTTGCTCCTTGGCCTGCTGAATAAGTTTAGGTCCAATCAACCTCCGTTCGCCAACCTCATCCTAATGCAAAGGCATCCTACACCTTCGCCCATACAAAGCCTCATAAGGAGCCATCTGTATACTGGATTGGTAGCTGTTATTATACGCGAACTCAATCAAATGTACATATTGATCCCAGCTACCTTCCCACTTGAGAACACAAGCACGTAGCATATCCTCTAAAATATGAATCACCTTCTCTGATTGCCTATCAGTCTGGGGATGAAAAGCCATACTTAAATGTACTTTCGAGCCTAAATCTCTCTGAAAAGCTCCCTAAAACTGAGATGTAAATCATGGATCTCTATCCGACATGATAGACAATGGAATCCATACAATCGGACAATCTCCCTCATATATAACTCTGCCAATCTCTCCAATCCGTAATCCATATGCATAGGAATTAAATGAGTCATCTTAGTCAATCGATTGATAATTACCCATACTGCATCATGTTTTGCTTGTATCAATGGCAACCTTATGACAAAATCCATCATGATATGATCTTATTAACATTTCGGCATCGGCAATGGATTAAGTAGTCCAGCTGGCACTTGATGTTCTACTTTTACTTGTTGACAAATCAAGCACTTAGTGACATAATCCATTGTATCCCTCTTCATGCCATCCCACCAATAGTACTGTCTTAAATCCTGATACATCTTAGTACTACCGGGATGATAAGCATACATTAAACTGTGGGCTTCCTCAACAATCTGTCTCTTCAATTCCTTGTCTGCTAGGATATACAACAAGGTCCCATGCCTTAAATTACCATCCTCATCCACAGTAAATAGAGTAGTCTTACCCGTTTGCACCTTCTGCAACTATTTCTGGTATTCCACATCACCAGCTGCACTTTTCTGTATCTGGCCTGTCAACATAGGCTTCACCTTCATCTATAACTATGCCAGAATATAGTTAGACTGCATTATCAAAGTAGCCTCCAATTGTCACATCTCATAACCAATATTAATGAGGTCTGTTTCAATTTGGTAAACATCTTCCGACTCAAGGCATCAGCAATCGAATTAGCTTTACCTGGGTGATAATCTATCACACAGTCGTAATCCTTAATGAGCTCAATCCAGCATCTCTGCCTTAAGTTCAACTCTTTCTGTGTACCCAGATACTTCAAACTCTTGTGATCTATGTGCAAATAGCAGAGCTCACCAGAGAAATAATGTCGCCAGATCTTAAGAGCAAAAACAATCACTACTAGCTCCAAATCATGTGGCTTCAACTGCCTTAAGGCATAGGCAATCACCTTCCGATCCTGCATCAGAACACATCCCAAACCATTCAACAATGCATCACTATAAATCACAAACGCTTGATTCGGAGTGGGTAACGTAAGAACTGGATCTCGCATTAAACACTCTTTCAACCATTAGAAACTTCTCTGACATTCCTCCAACCAGACAAAAGGAATGTCCTTCCATAACAATATCATCAAGGGCAAGGAAATCATGGAAAATCCCTTAACAAATCTCCAATAATACGCAACCAAACCCAAGAAACTACAAACTTCACTGACATTCCTGGGAATCTGCTAGTTAAGCATAGCTTCCACCTTGCTTGGGTCTACTCTGATTCCCTCTATAGAGATCACATGCCCCAAGAACGCTACTTGGTTAAGCCAAAACTCACACTTCGACAACTTGCTATACAACTGCTTCTCCCTCAGTCATTGCAATACAAACCTTAAATGGCGGTCATGCTCCTCTAGCGACTTAGAATACATGATAATATCATCAATGAACATGACAATAAACTAGTTTAGGTAATCGGTGAACACCGTGTTCATTAATGCCATAAACGCCATAGGTGCATTCGTCAAACCAAAGGGCATCACCAAAAATTTGTAATGCCCATATCGAGTCTTGAATGCCATTTGCGCCACACTACCCTCTTTCACCCTTAATTGATGGTATCCCAATCTCATATTAATCTTAAAAAACATTGCCATATGTCGCACCCTAATTTTGGACCGGTGTTGATTCGGATCGATCCCGAGTTAATCTTGGACCATTTAGGGTTCTTTCGGATCGTCCTGGGTTCTTTCGGACCGGGCCGGGCCCGTTTAGGGTTAATTTTGGCACCCTCAGGACGATATGCGATCGTATATGTTCCTTTTGCACACCGCATATGATCATACGCGATCGCGTATGATTGTGTGACAGAACATACGCGATCGCGTATGTTCCCGAGGGCATACTTAATTTAGCCCTAATCTGCCATTTGGCTGAGGAGGGGGAAATTGGAGACGAAAAAGTATGAAACCCTAGAGCCGTCGGCAGCCGTCAAACACCTTTTGACACACCAAAACACAATTCTAATCAATCTAAGGCATTAGGATTAATCAAAACGCACTAAAATCAACTAGGATTAGGCGTTTTAACACCCTAAACTTGGATTCGGATCGGATTGGATTACTATTTCGCATCCCTTAACGTTTGGAGAACCTACGAGAGGTAAATCAACTTCCTTTTATT
Source organism: Dalechampia spathulata (assembly GCA_948192965.1). Lineage (NCBI taxonomy): Eukaryota > Viridiplantae > Streptophyta > Magnoliopsida > Malpighiales > Euphorbiaceae > Dalechampia > Dalechampia spathulata. The sequence continues at coordinate 40 of CANYBF010137737.1, read as the reverse complement.
GTTTATTTATCATTTATATTGTCATAACATGATCTGGATT